>JAKCPI010002723.1:0-20140 GCA_023213315.1 Euborellia annulipes
AGAAAAGAGCGAAAATAATTTTTAACATCCCCCTTCCCCTCAAGGTTGACTTGCTCCCCCATTTCGGGTGGTCCCTTAATAAATAAAAATAATTTAAATAAATAAATTGCTTCTAGTATCTTCTATCTATTTATATAATTCGCTAATCTCTGTCTGTCTGTCCGTCTGTCATGTTCTATTTGGGCAACTTCCCGTTGGAATTTTGAAACGAAATTTTTTATGCTTAAAGAGGACCTTCTAGGTATTACAGGAAAATTATTTTCATCCCGAAATTCTTATAACTTTTTGAGTTATTAATTCCTAAAGTTACGATTTCTCCCATAGGAAATGTATAGAAAAATATTTATTTTTGTTTCCATGTGTGTATTCTATGAATATAATAAATCCTCAAGCAGGCACTGGATTGGAATAGTAATGATAATTTTTTTTTTCATATTTAAGAAAGACAAGGGTCCGCCGCAGGCAGGCCCTAGCCAGCTGGTCAGGGGTCCAGGGTCCATCCAAAACACCTTTCTAGGATGCCAGCCAAAAAACCCTTCTAGATGCCAGCCCGTTTCTCATAATTAAGAAAGGCGAGGGTCCGTCGCAGGCGGGCCCGAGTCAGTTGTTGGGGGTCCAGGGGGGCGAAGCTCGCCGAAGGCTTTCGCTGCGGCTAGTATTTTATAATTTGTTCCTGGGGGCAAAATCCACATCATATTCAGTAGATCAGACCAACCTAAATTTAATTAAATCATATTGGCTACCAAAGGACTAAAATAAACATAGCTTGTTACTCTAACAAGGAGTCCCCACGGGTTGTGGGTCACCGATTTTTTTCAAACTCATAGGATTTGAAGATTAGTATCTGGACATCAATTTCCTAAAGCAGTACGGTGCACTACTCAAGAACACTCAAGAAAATCGACTTTGAAGACGATCAAGATTTCCGAGTTGTTTAAGTTTGGATAATTTTATTTATATGTAAACAGTGTCTGGTAGCCGTGAGAGTAAGCGCAACAGTCTATTAAACAAGGAGTCGCTAGTTCGATGCTTGTTCAGGAGATTTTTTTTTTATTTCAATTCTCTATCCGCATATACAGTATCTCTCATATTAACTATATTATAAAATTGAAATTAAATTAACAAATATTTTTTCAATATAAATTAACATCTTTTATTTTTAATTACCACTCGTTACACACTGAAAATACGAATATTTATAATAAATTGAAATTTGGTATAAAAATTAAAAACATCTTATTGTTAAATAAGACGATTCGTTGCATATATTTTCATATATTTTTTTTTTTAAACACTCACACACACATGCACACAGTCTTTTCGGCAACTTAGGCCATATAAGACTTTAGTCGATAAAACAACACGGCGGTGAAAACTGTAGTTTTTAGTAGTATAGTTTTTAATTTTTATACCAAATTTCAATTTATTATAAATATTCGTATTTTCAGTGTGTAACGAGTGGTAATTAAAAATAAAAGATGTTAATTTATATTGAAAAAATATTTGTTAATTTAATTTCAATTTTATAATATAGTTAATATGAGAGATACTGTATATGCGGATAGAGAATTGAAATAAAAAAAAAAAAAAAATCTCCTGAACAAGCATCGAACTAGCGACTCCTTGTTTTCTAGACTGTTGTGCTTACTCTCACGGCTACCAGACACTATTTACATATAAATAAAATTATCCAAACTTAAACAACTCGGAAATCTTGATCGTCTTCAAAGTCGATTTTCTTGAGTGTTCTTGAGTAGTGCATCGTACTGCTTTAGGAAATTGATGTCCAGATACTAATCTTCAAATCCTATGAGTTTGAAAAAATCGGTGACCCACAACCCGTGGGGACTCCTTGTAAAACCAATTACTCTATAGGGGTTATATTGTTTATTCTGCTTTATATTACGATAAGATGGAAGAGAGCCCTAAATGAATGCGAGATATCTATTTTGAGTGGTCATATTTGGTGCCAGTGGCCTAGGATTGAGCGAAGGCTTAGGAGGCTCAAAAAAAAATTAACTACATAATAGGCTTTAGTAGCGCAACACTAGCAATCTCGAACCCGCATATCCTGTGTCGTGCATTGTGATTGTTTTACTAGATGACAGTGCAAAATTGAGGTGAATCCTAGGCGAAAAATATATTTATTTGCTCATCTTTAATTTGGCTACCAAGAGATTAAGTTTCTATCGCCAGGTCAAGACCGCTCCAAATATGCCAAAACAACTATCTCCCATTTGGTCTATATATTAATATTTTCAGATTCCGAACTGTCGTTGTCCGGTATAAGCTAACTTATTCATTTTACTTCCCCAATCAAAAGAAGGTCAAGGCTATTTGACTTGAAAGCTTCTTTCGTCTATGACTGATGTTCGGTCGAAAAATCAAGAAAAACACAGTTTTTATATTCAAGTTACCATCAATAACATAACTTAAAATAAAAAACGGTGTTTTTATTGATTTTTCGAACATTTTAATCGATAGGGAATATATGTCTTCAGTGGCGGTCCCAGGATTTTGTCAAGGGGGGGCCCAAATTTTTTTTTTTTTAAATTCATTTAAGCTCTTTTTTTTGGCAGCGAAGGCCATTTAGACCTATTTTATACATTTATTTTGGTAGCCAATGGCCCAAAATTTATGATGTAGGGAAGGTAAAGAATAGGGTGGCGCTAAAATCCGACTAATTTTTTTTCGACCTCGTGTTAGTCTAAATCCGAAGAGAGGTCAATTTGCACGTATTTTACATGAAATCTAATATGTTAAATAATATATCGTGAATAGAATATTTAAAAACTAATTTTTTTTTTCAAAATTGCACAATAAAGCCCAGATAGCACAGTACGTCTTATGTACGTACATAAGACGCACAGTTCGTCTTATGTACGTACATAAGACGAACTGTGCTATCTGGGAGATAATTTTATCACGAATCCAATGATGTACGGTTGCCTGCGGAAAACCTGTGCTGAATCCCGGTTGTTGCGGTTACTTTACAGATGCACTTTTTCGGTTTTTTTTTTAGATTTTCTCAAAATTCCCCTCTTACGATTTTGATTAAAATTCAAAAAACAATTATTTTTTAGACTCTTTAAAATGTATATTCTCATTTTCGGGTTGAAATCTTTTGAAAACCATTTTACTCTTGTACTTCATAGGAAAGAGAAGAAATGGTTGGCATGGTAACAAAATATAAATATTTTCCTATACTTATAAATTTTACATCTTGAATTCGAACGTACCCTACTGTCAGAAATTAAAAATATGTCGACACAAACAAATCTGGTGTAAGAAGCACAGGACATAATTTTCGGTTCTTCTTATGTAATCGAAACTTATGTACCATGGCAACCATTTCTCCTATCTTTCCTATGAAGTACAAGAGTAAATTAAAGTGTTCTTCAAAAGTTTTCAACCCGATAATGAGAATATACGTTTATTTTAAAGAGAGTCTAAAAATAATTGTTTTTTGAATTTTAATCAAAATCGTAAGAGGGAATTTTGAGAAAATCTAAAAAAAAAACGAAAAAATGCATCTGTAAAGTAACCGCAGCAACCGGGATTCAGCACAGGTTTTCCGCAGGCAACCGTACATCATTGGATTTATGATAAAATTATCTTTATTGTGTAATTTTGTAAAAAAAAAATTAGTTTTTAAATTTGTAATTAATTATAGTTTGCACAGGAATTTTTCAGGCAACCTATTCAAGATATATTATTTAACATATTTTTCTCATGTTTTAAGAGACCTCTCCAAAGATGAGCTCAAAAAAATTTTTTAAGGGTTGAAAACTTGAGAAACGTATTTTTTCTCGTCTAAAATTTTACCATAACGAGAAAAAAAAAATCGATTTTTGACGAATTTAAAATTTTTACAAATTTTGAGGGGGTAGGCCCTATGGAAAATTTTTTGAAAATGAGGCATTGAAATTTGCGTTTTTAGATACCCTGAGACGTGAAAAATTTATAATTTTTTTGTTTAGTTTTAAAATATTAAATAAAACTTTTGAATTTTTGTCTGTCCAAAGGGGGGGGCCCGGGCCCCTCTGGGCCCCCCCCCCCCTGGGACCGCTAGTGTATGTCTTGCTTTCTGAAAATGAACTAAAAAATGTGTATTTTGTTTGTCTATTTCCGTAATTTTTTTTTAATATTAAAAATACAAGACATTATTTTAATTTACCTATATTGTGAGATATATTGAGAGATAAAAATATTCCCTGAATAATTTTTTTTTTTTGAACTAATCACTCAAATAAACCGAAGTATAATTTATAGATTATATCTTGTTATTAAATAGGAACCGACCGAATATTCGGTTTCGGTTACGGTTTCGGCCAAAAATCATGGTTTCGGCCGTAGTTTCGGCCAAAAAGTAGCCGAACCTTTCGGCCGGCCGAAACCAGAGTCTGAAAAGATGGGATGAGACTCGCATGCAAAAAAAAAAAAGGTCAAATAATTTGAACTTGAGGGAGAAAAAAAAATTTAGTCTCCCTAAAAAAAAGGTAAAATGATTTTCACGAGAGGGAAAAAAAAATTCAAAAAAAAAAAAAGGTAAAATGAAAAAAAAAATTTTATAGGAAATACAAGTTTCGGTTTCGGTTACGGTTTCGGCCGAAACTAAGGTTGAGGCCGAATATTCGGTTTCGGCTGAAAATCTTGTTTCGGTCGGACCCTATTATTAATATATATCTTATAGCAACTTGTATATCATACACTTTATTTTCTTTCTTTTTTATATGTTTATATGTATATTTAAATTTCTATTAATTTTTTTTTATTAAATTTTTTAATTTATAATTTGCATATTTTTAAATGCAGACATCTATTAATATCTAACAAATATTTACAAGCTGGGGATTGTTTTAAAATAACAAAAAACTAATTGTTTTTCAAAAATAACTTAGCAATAAATATTTATAATTTATTATTATACTAGGTGAGAAACAAGCCTTGGGCAATCAATATATCAGCAGGCTAAATTAAATAGTATGAAATATTCTTTGGGAAATATAGGGAATTTTCCTTTTTTTTAGAAAAAAATAAAAAGTTTTTTTTTATTATTATGGGAATTTTTAATTATAGACCACATTTTGTTATTAATTATTTATTAAAAATATAAATCCTTATGCAATATACTGCATATAGGCTACTGTTTGTTGTAAAGCAATTAGGAAAAATATGCAATTTGGGATGAAATAGATTTATCCCCCATAAGAGTATCTAAAATTACCAAAAAATCAATAAAAAGAAATACTGTTTTTTTTTTTTTTTTTTTTTTAAATACTGTGTTACCAATTAATAGGCATCTTTTTAATTAAACTCCCTCAAAATGTCCTGTGCAGGGCTGTATCCAGAAAACTATTCGGGGAGGGGGGGGTTCATATGGCTTACAGGTAATCCCCCCTCTAGAATGAAATTTTTTTTATAGAATATGAAATTATTTCCTACTGTATTTAAAATATTAATTAACGCAATGCTTATCTCTATATATTGACAATATTTCTCTTTATTTATAATTTTCCGGGATTTCGGGAGGAAGTCTAAATCTAATATAATTTTGAACGACTTCATCCTCCTTCTTCCTAGGTGAGAATTAGGCAAGCTTCCTAACAAATAGAGATTTCATAATAAGTATGTAAACATTATGAAATTCTACAACTCCTCATTATAAAAATACAGGTGATTTACTATCATAATTTAGAATTGAACAAAATAATAATATATCAATGCCTATATGTCAATATTTTTTTAACTTGCCCTTTTAGGTGGATGTCATCTCAATATTAAATTATCGATTATATTATGTTTTATGCCTATGATGAATCTTGACATATCGTGACAAAAAATTATAACTTAGGCCTACATCAATCATTTAAAAAAAAAGGCTTATATTTTTGACAAGAAAAAAATAAATTTATTTATTAAAAAGAATAACTAATATAGTACTACGTATATAGTGTAAAAGAAAAACGAAATTTATTTTGATCTTATTTTTAGATTATAAGCATGACTTAATAATTTACGTAGTGTTATGAGTTGAGAGCTATTCAGAAAACATTCAATGAATGAGTTTTTACTTTCTCTCACCTAAGGGCACATGCAATACGTATGTATAGTAGACCTATTGGAAAATATTAATAATTGCGATAGTAAACCTTTTTTTTTTATTTTCTCAAAATTAATTGCACAGCTCATTTTCTCATTTTCTGTGACGCACACTTTGTAGGGAATGGAGAATCGTGTATTGATATGCACGGTAGAGTAGTTTGGTCAGGAAGAGAGCATGTCATTCAAACAGAAGAGCCTCTATCAAATAAAAATCTCAATCCAGAAGACGTTTCGGCTTTTAATTACATAATGCCATCATCAGCTCTTATGAGAATATTGTCAATCTCAAGGTATACACCATTGAGATGCAGACTGAGTTGTCCTATGGACCGTTTATTTTGAAAGTGGTGTAAGTCCATTTTCTATTGTTTCGAGAAAATGAAAGGTTTGCATATCTGTTAATTTAAAAATCTAGGCAAATGATAGGAAATCGGTGAATGTTTCTACTTCTTTATCAGTGTCTAATTTAATTATATAAATTTGTTTTAGGCGAATTTGACTAAACTAATATATAATTACAAGCTGCAAATGGACTTACACCACTTTCAAAATTAACCAATTGTAAAGATCGTTTAATTCCAATTGTGAAAAATCAAATATTACTCAAAATATACTTCATATTAATTCAATATTCTTTACAAATAATGACACGATATAAAATAGGAGTAGTATTTTTAATTTTAGACGTTAATTACATTGTTAAAATTACAAGATATTAGTAGTATCGAGGAGGCGATTAGCCGAGGGGATAAAGCAGTTAAGCTTATAATCCTGAGTTGAATACAACTCGAGTTCAAATCCACCTCATGGCAATAAATTATCCAACTCTATTTGAGATGCCTCCTCCTGAGGAAGGAAACGGGAACCCACCTCAGTATCATTCCCATGAGAGTTACTCTTCAGAGTAGCCACAACGTGTCGAGTCTGACACTATTGACTGAGAAGAAGTAGTATTTACTTACCCTCTGTATATGGATGGCAGAGTGTTGAAATATTTATGATGTACCGGAAGAAATAACTGCTTGATATCTTTATATTAATAAGTAACCAGTGGCGTCATTTCAACTTTTTCTTGGAGGGGAGGCAAACTTTTTTTTTTTCAATTTCTCACTTCAATTTTCTTACAAATAGGCATCTCAAATTTGGCCAAAAGGTATTTAATTAAATTAATTTTTTAATTTTATACAGTTTCGTAGATATATTTTATTTACGTAGAACAATATCTAGGGAGGAGAGGGGAGGCAAATACCCCCCTGCCCCCCCTCACAAATGACGCCTCTGTTAATAATTCTTAACAAATTTATAAACAAATACACAATAACAGACTACTAACAGGCAGCCAGCCATCTGCTAAGCTACCTACCTCAAATTGGACTTACACTACTTTCATAATCAACGATTATGCAACTTCTTTTACCGACCAATTTTCAATTGTACAAAAGATGGGAATTTTTTTAAGGAATTTCCCACTAGCTAGTTTTTTTTTTTTTTTTTTTTTTTAAACACTCACACTTTTTTCTCATTCACACTCACACTCACACACACATTCACACAGTCTTTTCGGCAACTCAGGCCATATAAGACTTTTTACGATATCCGTTATTATTAAATATACATATATGGGGTCCAGGCATTCTTATTTAAGCCATTTGGTATCCAAATGGCTTAAATAAAATAATCGGACTGCCTGGGGTCCGAACCCGCGACGTTTGGTATATGAGGTTAGCACGCTAACCTCTACGCCATGCCCCGAGGGCCACTAGCTAGTTATACATAGAAAATTTACATTAAATTAAGCATGAATTATGTGATATCTCAGATTTTTTAAAAATTGGACTTACACCACTTTCAAAATAAACGGTCCATATATAAAAAACATATTCAAAATTATAGAAAATATAAAATTTGCACATGAGGTGACGTATGCGCATCAGTTTATATGGGGAAATCTCAAATGTATACGTCACCTCAAGTGCAAATTTTATATTTAGTATACTTTTGTATGCTTTTTATATTTGACAACTCTACCTGCATCTCAATGGCGTATACCTTGAGATCGCCAATATTCTCATAAGAACTTATGATGGCATTATTTAATTAAAGCCTAATCTAATCTACTTGCCCAGCATCTGTAAATTTTAAATTTAAATTTATTTAAAGCCAAAACGTCTTCTGGTTTGAGATTTTTATTTGATAGAGGTTCTCCTGTTTGGCTGACATCCTATCTTCCTACCTATTAATCTAATCATTGAACATTTTATTTATTTATTTTCTAAATTTCCTTTTACTGAAAAATGAAATTGATTTCTTAAATAGAATAAATAAATCTTCTTAACGTAACGCACATGACAGTCAGTTCACTTGAATCGGAACAAGTGCATTGTCCTTGATAATGGCTGCAGTATAAGCAGTCGAAACGCTGAACAGTATTTATATTTTTAATAAATAATTAATAACAAAAATAATAATTCAAACCAGAAAAGCCAAAATAAACAAAATCTTTTCTCCAATAAATAATAATTTATTAGTGTTACCTTAATAAAACTATTGAAAAATCTATTATTATGTAATGTAGCTTTCGTTACGTTCTATGAAATGGAATAAAAAATTCAAAATTTTTAATATTACAGAAAAAATTTTATAGGTAAATTTTTCACAATTAATATTCAATATTCAAGTGTTAATTATTCAGATATTTACCTGAGAGTATCAGATTCGTCAGTGCCTATCAATTAGAAAACTTTAAATTTAATTAAATCAAATTTCAAAAGACCAAATAAATGTATGGATCATTATTTGGCTTTATTGTAATTTTTATTTTTAAATTAACTTTAAAGAAATGTTGAGGCTTTCAAAATTTTTGATTGTTAATATATCAATATGATGAAAAATCACTATTTGATTAAAATAAAAAGACGAGTCTATAATTTGGTCATAAAATCATATATAAAAAAAGGTAAAAAAAGGGACACATGAAGATTACATTTTGTTCGATTTAACTCAGATGCGTTGTTCTGTTACTCTGGCTGGACATTGTCAATTAAAGCTTTTTATTCAATGAAAATGAACACCTGGACTTTCATTCATTCATTTATTTATTGAATTTCCAGTAACAATTTTTTTTTCTCTTGAGAGGATTTATAGCTTATCAGCTTACGCATACAAAACTACGCTCCTGCACAAATTCAAATATTAAAAAAAAATTATTTATATTTAACAAATGCCCTTTGTTTTGTTTGAGCAATATCCATACTGTAAAATGATAACAAAATATTTTTTAAATTTTTTTATAAAAATATTATCAATGTTAAATTATATATCATATAGGCCTATATTAGAAATGTTCTTTAAACATAATTAATTTACTTAGGGCCTATCTGAAAAAAATTGTTCCGATCGGGGATTAAACCACTAGTCAACAGACTACTCACTGCCCTAAGACTCTTTCTTTCAGATATGTGAGTTAATAAATAACTAAATAATGTTTTAAATATTAATAGGTTTATTTGTATAAGCCTATAAGCTGATTAACTTATATTTAGAAAATTTAATGCGACTGACCGCATATCTATTCTTTTTTGTGTCGAGATACATCAATTTTTAGTTACAAATACTAGGCCTATAATAAAACCCAAAAGATAAAATTTTTTTTATTTTTATTTTTTAAATTTATTTAAGTCTTTTTCGGCATCTAAAGCCATTTAGATCACATCCCTAATTATTTCAAATGATTGGATGAAATAAATTTTTAAGGTGTAATTTTATATTATTAGGGAAATTTTTAATTATAGACCACATTTTGTTATTAATTATTTATTAAATATATAAATACTGTACAACGTTTCGACTGCATATTCTGCAGGCGTTATCATGTACTGTGCACTTGCTGAGCAAGTGAACTTGAATCGGAGCAATTTCACAGTACTAGATAACGGCTGCAGAATAAGCAGTCGAAACGTACAGTATTTATATTTTTAATAAATAATTAATAACAAATGTGGTCTATAATTAAAAATTCCCCTAATAATAATAATAATAATAATAAAACCACAAAAGCTTTAATAAACACATTTGTGAAATTTATAATCAGAGAAAAATAATTATATTTTATTTTCCAAACCGACCATTTCTTCCTTTGAAGAATAAAGTAAAGCTTACTATAAAAAGATTTTAAGGGCAAATGATAATATATACAGAAGAGTAGTCCAAAAAAATTTTGTTTTTGTTTTTCAGTTTGACCGCCCCATAAATTTGTACCATGTTTCAACTAAAGGAAGAGGATGTTCAGTTGAGTTGGAATTTTTCTGAAAAATGCTTGATCTTGTTTTGTTTTTCTTTTGTTACAGGTCAGTTTCGTTAAATACTATTTTTAAATTTAAAAAACCTCACTTTTGATACATAGTTTACGTGTTTTACTTAATATCCTGACTAGTTCTTTTAAAAGATTTTTCATAAAATTAAGATATTTCAAAGTCAATGAGCAAACCCTTGTATATAAAGGGATTAAAATTTTGAACACATATTAGGATTAGTATGTGTAATAAAACAAAGGGGTGGCAGAATTTTTTTGCCATCTAAGCATGGACAACCCTAATACGCACATAAAATTTATGAATTTTAAATAAAATAAAGTCAATTTAGATAGAATCGAAAAGAAGAAAAAAAAGTAAAGTAATAGGCTTTAGTTAATTTTATTCAAAAGCATCGGGTTTTGCATGCCAGAGGAGTATTTAACTGAAATATCAAATTTCAACCTAATAGTCCTATCGGAAACTAAATATGTCTACAGAGTTCATGTTTTCGCTTCCCATTTCAAATGATTAAAATCTTTATAAGTTACCTTGCGGGGCTAAATGATGCAAATTATCTTAAATAAAATATATGTCGACACAAACAAAAAAAATCTGGAATAAACTACTCAATACACAATTCAAAGGCATTGTGCTTTCACTTACACCGGATTTTTTAATTATTTTATAAACATTAGAAGGATTTTCATGTTTTTTTTTTTTTTTTTAAGTATAGATAACAAATTAAGAGGTCCTAAATAATTCATTCGGAAATCAGGAAATGGACTTTTTATGACAATGAATTCTTAGTTGTTATTTATGCACAAAAGCGGGATCTGATATTTTTCTACCGTAACATGATACTTAAAGAATAAATACAGTAGACATAATGACAGAATGAATTTTTTTTACTTTAATTATCATTATTTTAATGAAAAATTGAGAATAAAGTAGCCTAAGCCAGTAAAAAGAAGAAAATTTTAATGAAATTAAAATTATAAGTAAAAAACAAATTGAAGAAGATTCTTTCACTTGTGAATTTATAATATTACCTTTAGAATTAGGAATATTTTATTATAAACATATTACGCGTTTTCTAATTAAAAACACTTGTTTAAAAATTTTTGAATAAATTTTAAGTTTTAAAAGGAATATAATATATGAGCCATCAGTATGATAAAAAATTAATACCTCTATAAATTTGAAAAAACGCAGCGATTTACGTCAATTCTATTGATAATGATTTTATTTATAATTTTGTTTTATTTTTTAGTATAGTATTATTGAATTATGCAATTATCAAGATAACATGTAGAGATTTTGATTGTTTTTTTTTTTTTTAAATTCATAAGCCAATTTTTCTAAATAAAGTAAAATATCATTTGCATTTATAAGACCTTTTGAAGATGGGTATTTCTATCTATTTAACATATTCCTGAAGAAATATTAATAGTTGTTTCATCATCGAATTTATAGAAAAATCTTTTTTACTAATTTTACTAAACTTTTTTACTTCATCTCAAGATGAAGAGGATAAAAAAATTTATTTGGCGGCCATCGTTTTGAAAACTAGTCCCACTCTTCCTCACATACAAGGGCGAATACAGAGGGGGGGGGGGTAAAGGGGTAATTACCCCCCCCCCCCCCGAGATTTGAAAAAATACCTTTTTTTCGCAAAAAAATTTATTTTTAACGTAAAATTTTAAAAATTAATACTTAAAAATTTGATTTGTATTTATATTCTGGCAAACAAGTACAGAATGGCCTTTAAATTACTGAAATTAAGAAAAAATAGTGTGCTGTGCAACGAGTCACACCAGATTACCCCCCCCCCCGAGAAACACCTCTGGATCCGCCCTTGCTCACATATTGCATAGGAGAGAGGTATGGGAACCGACGGTGATTTTTTTAATTATAAATGTGTAAAATTAAGCTACTTGAAGTCTTATCTTGAAATATAGTCCTAATGGATAATTTATTTATACTTGTGTCTTAGCGTTAATGTTTATTAAATTTATCTTATATCCGAAATCTCCAATAGAATTTTTACTCTCTTGTATTGGAATTGATTTCGATATCCTCAGATTGGGGAGGGGGAAGCCAGCCCAAAGACCCTGGTGTCAGATATCAAATGGATATTATTGATTTTCTATTAGATATAGTGTTATTTTTACTTTCTCTTACTTCTATATATGTTAATATATAGAGAAAGTATTGGATTCATGTCAAAAATTCGATGTCGAGATTTTGATGGATATACACGTTTTGAGGTCCCCTGAAACCAAAATTCTTGACCTCTTATTTATCTCAAATGTTTAATTGAAAATAAAAATATATATATTTTAAAATTAAAATTTAAAAATATTAAATTATTACTTAAGTAAATAAACAAAACAGCAAACAATAAATGCATTTAGGAATAGAATAGACGTGATTAACGAATTGGAAAGTCACACAAAAGATAATTTGTCGTTTTATCTCTTTCAATGATCATTAGTATACTAACTTGGAATAAGTGTTAAAAAATTACTCGAATTTAGATCGTTAAATATTTGATTTGGTTACTCAGCTTTTTTATTCACCCTTCCTCTATTTGATATTTAACAAGTAAAAATTTTTATTGCTAAGTATATTCATAAACATCTTTTCCGTTAAATAAAACCTTTTTTTATTTTTTTACTACAAAAAGAAAATCGATTATAAAATATAATCCTGTTTTTATGGAAATAATAGATTTATGTAAATTGATAAATTCCTCTATTTTTACAAATTAAAATATGGTAATATGGATTGTATTGATATGATGTCAAACATGGCGCAGTCACGTTGGCAACAAAATGCAAAAAAAAATTTAATTCACAGGCGTCACTTTTTTTTAGAAGTCTAGCCAAGTCTCGTGATTAATTTAATTATTATTTTTTTTTTAATAAAAATGCATACTGTTGTTACTTGTTTATTTGTTCAAGTTATGTCTATCCTTGGGTCAAGTGCAAGGTAATATAAAAAAATTGTATTATTGTATTACGAGTATGAATATAAAAATTTCTCATCAGACAAATAAACATAGTAATAGGGAAAGAGGCTTTTTGCATTTGTCTTAAATTATAATAAGCTTATATAATAAAAAATAAGCAAATATTAAGAATAAATTCATGGCATGCAAATATAATTTTTTTTTTTTTTTTTATAAAATTAGCATTTGAAACTTATATCTTTAAGATTTCTAAATTAATTAAAGAAATAAATATCACAACAAAAAAAATGATTTCATTTTCGAATATCGAATGCTTCAGAAATTTGCGTCCAAATATCCCCGTTTTATCTCTTCCCACTGGCATGTTTCCTAAACATTATATTATCGAAAATAAATGTATTTATAATTTTTAAAAAATTAGAAAACATAGTCGCTTTTTATTGTTCTATTTATTGTAAGGAGAAAGCAAATAGGAAGTATATATTTTTGTTTAATTTTAAGATCTTTTTCGACATCTGAGGCCATTAAGAACTCGTCCCTATTTATTTCCATTGATTATTGGTATCCAATTTAATTGAAATAAATTTTTCACCTGAGATGGGATCCGAACCCTTGACCCTGGACTTGACTAGATATAGCCATATTTAACAATTTTGAATGTGATTAGTTCAGGGCCGGAACTAGGAAATTTTTTAGGAGGGGCAAAATTTAATTTGCCGCCCCATTCTTAAAATTTTCAATATAAAATTCATATCATTTTACCTTTTTTTAGTAAATCTTTCTTTAATTGCCGCCCCCTGATATCTGCCGCCCGGGGCACATGCACCCACTGCCCCCCCCCCCAGATCCGGCCCTGGTTTAGTTTGATGGTAGGCCAAACGGGAAGTCCCGGTAGGTGGAAACCCAGCCTTTTCGAACCACCGATGTTCTACTCTTTGCATCAGGCCACCAGATCCTCTACCAACAAATACATTTCTCATATAATCAGTTGGCAGTGCATTTCACTAACGAGAGAAATGAAGTGAGAAAAATTTTCAGAAAATTGAAAAGTACATTGGTAAAGTACTCTTTGACCCACCATTTTATTCAAAATCCTCAAGTCGCTTGGAACATGTAGGGGAGAGGGGGGGGACATTGGGACACGAGTTACATTGGGACATTCGAATTTTAGCTCTACTAAATATAAAGTTTGAGTTGTACTCTTTGACCGTTAGGGTGCATTAAGTACCCATTTTAGTAAGAAAACATTTTCTATAATAAAATGGGCACATTTAGTAGAGCTAAAATTCGAATTGTCCCAATGTGCCTCGTGTCCCAATGTCCCCCCCCCCCCCCTCTACCCTACAATATACATGTATATTTGAGTATCGAAAGTTTTTTTGTTTTTGAGTTATTTTATTAACCCACATTTTTCGATAATTCATTTGAAATTCATTGAATTTATTGTGAAAAAATTCTGAATTCTAAGTAAATCAATTCCTGTTAAAATCTGTAAATATTTATCTAAATTTCTCTGAAAGACATTTTATTGTTTTTTTTTTTGTTAGAATGCCTGTTTTATTGCTTTTTTTAAAATTTCCCTTTTAGCTTGAATTTGAGTTTTTTTCTCAATAAATTTAGGGCTAATGAATTTCAAATGAAATATCAAAAAAAGGGATTTAACAAAATAACTCAAAAATGAAAAATCTCTCGATACTCAAATTTTATACTTGAGCTAAATACTCATTTCGTAAGCTTCTCAGGAATTTTGAATAAAGTCGAGCAAAGATTACTAGTACTTTACTAATGAACTTTTAAAGCTTTTTTTTTATTTTCACCAAATTAACTCTATCGATTTTGAAATATAACACATAGTACTGTATTTTTGATTAATTTTACTTATTTTTTTTATCTAAACTTTCTTCCTTTTCATTTAAAAACATTTTATATAAGATGAAGAACTAGAGAGTCGGAATCAGTAATAAAAAAAAAAATCGATTTTTTTTTGAACTTTTTTTAATCGGCTCTACTGAAAATTTAGCCCAGTGAAGATTTGGTACCTTTTCATGTGGATGGTCATATATATGTTAATATATATAGAGAGAAAGTATTGGATTCATGTCAAAAATTCGATGTCAAGATTTTGATGGATATACATGTTTTGAGGTTCCCTGAATCCAAAGAAGTCGCAACATGGTCTGTCTTGTACCCGGTGAATGTTTATCTCCCTCGAGTGCAAATTTTCTCCCCCACACTTTTCACATTTTTTCTGCATTATTTTAAAGGTATCTTTTTGTTTTTAATCACCGATATTTTTTTTATCAACTAACAAATAAATTTTTAATTTATTTTCAATAAGTTTTTTATATAAAGATAAATATTTAAAAAAAATACTATAAATATAAACAGGTATTAGCTATAACCACAAGGTCAAAATGTTATTTTAAAATTGAAATATTTTATTTATAGAAATTTTATCTAAAGTGCGTCATTTTCTTTTTTTCTTTGACAAAAATGTATTTTTTAGGGAATTCCATGTGATAATATGTTCAAATCAAACAAACGTTGTCAGAAAACAGGGGCGTATATAAGGGGGGCCGAGGGGCCCGGGCCCCCCCCCCCCCGAAATTTTCCAAACACATATACATATATAGGGATATACAGACATCAGCGCAACAAATTTTTCCGCAGGATGGAGAACTTTGGTTCCTCAACAGAAAAAATGTTCCACAAAAAATATAGTTTCTTAAAAAAAAAAATTTTCCGCAGAAAAATTTTTGAGTTCGGGCCCCCTCCCCCCCCCCCCCCGAAAAAAATTTCTATATACGCCCCTGTCAGAAAAGATTGGAATTTCTTTTGCTCGACTTACGTGCCAGTCTTTTCCACCTCTTTAAAAATCAGATTGGTCTATTACTTTCTCTTACCTATGTATATATGTAATATATATATAGAGAGAAAGTATTGGATTCATGTCAAAAATTCGATGTCGAGATTTTGATGGATCTTCACGTTTTGAGGGCCCCTGAATCCAAAAAAGTGGTTTTTGCGACATGGTCTGTCTGTGTGTGTGTGTGTGTGTCTGTGAACAAAAAATCTCAAGAACGAAAAGAGCTAGGAGGTTGAAATTTTATATTTAAGTTAGACACCCCCATGGGACGTGACACGAAGCTTTTGAACAAAATCGACCAAAAAGTACTAGTACTTTACTGATGTACTTTTTCAGTTTTTTTCGATTTTCTCAAAATTTGCTCCAACGATTTTTTTTAAAATTCATATATCAACTATTTTTTAGTTGCTCTTTAAAATTCTCATTTTGTGATTGAAATCTTCTGAAGACCACTTTACTCTTGTTCTCCATAGAAAAGATAGGAGAAATGGTTGCCATGGTAACAAAATATAAACATTTTGCCATACTTATAAATTTTACATCTTGAAAATCGAATGTACCATACTGTCGGAAACTAAATACATGTCGACACAAAAAATCTGGTGTGACAAGCACAGTACACAACTTTCGATTACCGAAGGTAAGAGAAAGTTGTGTGCTGTGCGCCAGTCACACCAGATTTTTTTTCTCCTCTCAATACCGTTTATTCTTAGAAGAGTATAAATTAAAATCTAATCTATATTTTACATTATAAAATTTTCTCTTTTAAAATTTCCAAACTAAGTGAGAGGTCATTTTTGTAATCAAATACTGTTATCAATCACCAAAAGGTTGGACTTGTTTACTTGTTTAAATTTAAAAAAATGTCAACTCTATTCCGAAAAAGTTCAGAGAGAAGAGCTTTCATTTATAAAACCTGTCGATGGGAAAAAGAAAGAGACAAATATATTGCGGGACCGCTGCGAAATCGTTACTGAATTCAATCGATATAAACATACGTACATATATGTAGTCAAGAAATAGAAAACCTGACATAAACATCCTTCCAAATTCATAGTAAATGACGAGATGCCTCGCCTATGAGTCAGTATATCGGAAAACAAATCATTTTTTTATTATATTCTTCGATTCTTAGAATGAAATTTGGTAATTTTATAATTATTTAAATAATTCCAATTAATGACTGGTTTGCCTCTGAAAAGAATAGCGTAGTACACCTGCTGGTTGCTTTTAAGGATATTTCGGAAATCCCAAAGTGGTTTGTTATAAGTACTTTACCTTTCTGAACTGGAGGTCTGGCACTGGGATATTAATGCCTCAGCTGTCACAGGACTATTTGTTAAAGATTACGACACGACATCACATGAATTTTTAATGTGTAATGTCTAACTCTGTTAGATCCTTTGCTCTTCTTAGTTCTAAAACATTAAAATTTCATTTTTCTTCATTTTCCTTTATCTTTAATACAAGTAAAATACATAGGGTCAAATTGAGATTATTTATGGAAAATTTATTGTTTAATAAATTACGAGGCATTCTTTCGACACTTGGAATAATTTTAATGGACAAGTTTTAATAAAATTAGATTTAATAAAATTTAACTCTTTGCTTTGACAAAAAAAAATATGACAAGGAGTCGTCGTCATATTAAGTTACGCTTTTTTTGACGATATTCTAGCCCCCCTCCTCCCTGTCACAGTTAGTCATATACAAACAAACCCCCCTACAAATATTATGTCACAACATAAAACAACCCCTCTCATTTTTCGACTCCATATGCCAGCTGTATTATACAATCAAAAATTTATTATATTGAATTGTTCATTAATTTATTATATTGAATTGTTCATTAATTTATTATATAAATTATTGCAACAATTATTAATTAACCTTTTTTTATATTAACTTTTTCAGTCCGTAATACATTACGTCGATAAATAATACGAAAAATAATTTTATAAATTTAACATTGAATTATGATGTCACACTTAGAGAAACCCCTGGTCCCCCATGCCACAATTAGTAACGTTTTTTTCCAGACCCCCCACCCCCGACTAACGCGTTACGTAATATGTGGACGACCCCCAAATTAAAAAGAAAATATTTTTTTCAGTTTGGAGGACTATTTGAATATTTTTTAATAATATTATTTGAAACCATTGTTATATTTATCTTATAAACAATTCAGTAACTTTGATAAGCCTTCTTAAAAAAAGTTTAAAAGTTGTTTAAAAAAATATTTTTAAGCCTGAAACATGATTTTTAAATGATGGACGTTTAAAATAAGTTTAATGGACACGTTTTAATAAAATTTAACTCTTTTCTTTATTTTTTGTTAAAGAAAACATGACTGAGCAGTCAAACCGAATTAGAAAAAAATCTGCTTTGAGAAAAAAAAAACAATTTAATTGCTACTCTATCTCATTCATAATCATTTTAATTTGTTGCCACCATGTTTAAATGAAATTAATTAAAGAGAAGGCCCACGGGGTGTGGTGTAGAGGTTAGCGTGCTCACCTCATATACCAAACGTCGCGAGTTCGGACCCCAGGCAGTCCGATGATTTTATTTAAGCCATTTGGATACCAGATGGCTTAAATAAAAATGCCTGGACCCTAATATATATAAATTCATAAATAACGGTTATCGTAAATGTCTTATATGGCCTGAGCTGCCGAAAAGACAGTGTGAATGAGAAAAAAGTGTGAATGTTTAAAAAAAAAAAAAAAAAAAAAAAAAAAAAATTAAAGAGAAAAAATCTGACCAGATTTTTTGTGTCATTTCCGCTAGTACGGTACAATAGAATTCAAATATAAAATTTATAAACATAGGAAATTACAAGAATGTGGATTTTATAGCATCAATAATTTAAGGGCAAAGGTTGCGAAACAAATGGTTTGCTAGTGGCCACTGTGCCACTTATGGTCGCCATAGATGGCGTCGGAATGGTGTGGTCTCCGCGCCATTCGCCACGGCTCCGCCACGCCATGTCAGTGTATATTGAGCTATAGGTTAACATAGAAGTGGCAGAAGCCAGATCCACGCCATCGCCACGCCACGCCATACGCCACTTGTGTGTGAATTGGGCCTTAGAGGGCCTTTTACACGTCATAGGAAAATTTGTATATTTTGTTACCATGGCAATCATTTCTTCTATCTTTCCTAAGAAGTACAAGAGTAGAGTGTGCTTCAAACAATTTTGAGAGCAAAATGAAAATATACATTTCAATGAACATATAATTGAATTAGGAACCGACCTAAGTTTCGGTTACGGTTTCGGCCAAACACCAGCCGAAACTTTCGGCCGGGCGTTTCGCCTGAGTTTGAAAAGATACCATGGCGAACATAAACATTTGATCCCTAGCCTGTTTGAAAGACGCCTACTAGTTAGGCAGCCCAATTGACTCACCACTACATATGCACTATCTATGTGAATTTACCTGAGCTAGGGTTATGAGGGCCTTTTATGATAGACCATAACCATCCCTTTGGACAATAGATAAATGTTAAATAGAAAATTTGCGAATTCCTCTTCTAAACACCGAAAAAACTTAAATTTCAATTTCTAGCTTTTAATGTTTGCTTTTGTTTCATCTCGTAGGGCCTACAGGGTTTTGAGAAAATAAAAAAAAAAAAAAAAAAAAAAAAAAAAAACTCAAAATGTATGACTTTTTTCAGTTTTTCGCTTATATCTCGTAAACTAAGCATATTTTGTGCACCATAATAAATTAGAAAGAGTATAAAATTTGGTAAAATTTGGATGATAAAACGAATTTTCAGACCTGTATTAACTGAGATTCGGCCTATCCAAGTTTCTTTCTTTACATTTCGATATACTTTGGACTTTTTCAGTTTTTCGCTTATATCTCGCAATATATACATATTTTTTGAATTTTAATACATGAC
>JAKCPI010002724.1:0-12254 GCA_023213315.1 Euborellia annulipes
AGTGCAAATTTTATATTTAGTATACTTTTGTATGCTTTTTATATTTGACAACTCTACCTGCATCTCAATGGCGTATACCTTGAGATCGCCAATATTCTCATAAGAACTTATGATGGCATTATTTAATTAAAGCCTAATCTAATCTACTTGCCCAGCATCTGTAAATTTTAAATTTAAATTTATTTAAAGCCAAAACGTCTTCTGGTTTGAGATTTTTATTTGATAGAGGTTCTCCTGTTTGGCTGACATCCTATCTTCCTACCTATTAATCTAATCATTGAACATTTTATTTATTTATTTTCTAAATTTCCTTTTACTGAAAAATGAAATTGATTTCTTAAATAGAATAAATAAATCTTCTTATAACGCACATGACAGTCAGTTCACTTGAATCGGAACAAGTGCATTGTCCTTGATAATGGCTGCAGAATAAGCAGTCGAAACGCTGAATAGTATTTATATTTTTAATAAATAATTAATAACAAAAATAATAATTCAAACCAGAAAAGCCAAAATAAACAAAATCTTTTCTCCAATAAATAATAATTTATTAGTGTTACCTTAATAAAACTATTAAAAAATCCATTATTATGTAATGTAGCTTTCGTTACGTTCTATGAAATGAAATAAAAAATTCAAAATTTTTAATATTACAGAAAAAATTTTATAGGTAAATTTTCACAATAAATATTCAATATTCAAGTGTTAATTATTCAGATATTTACCTGAGAGTATCAGATTCGTCAGTGCCTATCAATTAGAAAACTTTAAATTTAATTAAATCAAATTTCAAAAGACCAAATAAATGTATGAATCATTATTTAGCTTTATTGTAATTTTTATTTTTAAATTAACTTAAGAAATTTTTTTTTTAAAAAAAAAACATTCACACTTTTTCTCATTCACACTCACACTCACACACACATTCACACTGTCTTTTCGGCAGCTCAGGCCATATAAGACATTTACGATATCCGTTATATATGAATTTATATATATAGGGGTCCAGGCATTTTTATTTAAGCCATCTGGTATCCAGATGGCTTAAATAAAATCATCGGACTGCCTGGGGTCCGAACCCGCGACGTTTGGTATATGAGGTTAGCACGCTAACCTCTACACCACGCCCCGTGGGCAACTTTAAAGAAATGTTGAGGCTTTCAAAATTTTTGATTGTTATTATATCAATATGATGAAAAATCACTATTTGATTAAAATAAAAAGACGAGTCTATAATTTGGTCATAAAATCATATATAAAAAAGGTAAAAAAAGGGACACATGAAGATTACATTTTGTTCGATTTAACTCAGATGCGTTGTTCTGTTACTCTGGCTGGACATTGTCAATTAAAGCTTTTTATTCAATGAAAATGAACACCTGGACTTTCATTCATTCATTTATTTATTGAATTTCCAGTAACAATTTTTTTTTCTCTTGAGAGGATTTATAGCTTATCAGCTTACGCATACAAAACTACGCTCCTGCACAAATTCAAATATTAAAAAAAAATTATTTATATTTAACAAATGCCCTTTGTTTTGTTTGAGCAATATCCATACTGTAAAATGATAACAAAATATTTTTTAAATTTTTTTATAAAAATATTATCAATGTTAAATTATATATCATATATTGATAGGCCTATATTAGAAATGTTCTTTAAACATAATTAATTTACTTAGGGCCTATCTGAAAAAAATTGTTCCGATCGGGGATTAAACCACTAGTCAACAGACTACTCACTGCCCTAAGGCTCTTTCTTTCAGATATGTGAGTTAATAAATAACTAAATAATGTTTTAAATATTAATAGGTTTATTTGTATAAGCCTATAAGCTGATTAACTTATATTTAGAAAATTTAATGCGACTGACCGCATATCTATTCTTTTTTGTGTCGAGATACATCAATTTTTAGTTACAAATACTAGGCCTATAATAAAACCCAAAAGATAAAAATTTTTTTTATTTTTATTTTTTAAATTTATTTAAGTCTTTTTCGGCATCTAAAGCCATTTAGATCACATCCCTAATTATTTCAAATGATTGGATGAAATAAATTTTTAAGGTGAAATTTATATTATTAGGGAAATTTTTAATTATAGACCACATTTTGTTATTAATTATTTATTAAATATATAAATACTGTACAACGTTTCGACTGCATATTCTGCAGGCGTTATCATGTACTGTGCACTTGCTGAGCAAGTGAACTTGAATCGGAGCAATTTCACAGTACTAGATAACGGCTGCAGAATAAGCAGTGGAAACGTACAGTATTTATATTTTTAATAAATAATTAATAAAATTTGTGGCCTATAATTAAAAATTCCCCTAATAATAATAATAATAAAACCACAAAAGCTTTAATAAACACATTTGTGAAATTTATAATCAGAGAAAAATAATTATATTTTATTTTCCAAGCCGACCATTTCTTCCTTTGAAGAATAAAGTAAAGCTTACTATAAAAGATTTTAAGGGCAAATGATAATATATACAGAAGAGTAGTCCAAAAATATTTTGTTTTTGTTTTTCAATTTGACCGCCCCATAAATTTGTACCATGTTTCAACTAAAGGAAGAGGATGTTCAGTTGAGTTGGAATTTTTCTGAAAAATGCTTGATCTTGTTTTGTTTTTCTTTTGTTACAGGCAGGGGCGCCGGAACGAATTTGAATCAGGGGGGGGGGCAACCTCTTCCTATATGGAGATGATATGATTGCCCTCGGGGCTTGGTGTAGGGGTTAGAGTGCTAACCTCGTATACCGAACGTCGCGGGTTCGGACCCCAGGCAGTCCGATGATTTTATTTAAGGCATTTGGATACCAAATGGCTTAAATAAGAATGCCTGGACCCCAAATAATATATATTCATAACTGTTATCGTCAAAGTCTTAAATGGCCTAAGCCGAAAAGACTGTATGAATGTGTGGGTGCATGTGAGTGTGAATGAGAAAAAAGTGTGAATGTTAAAAAAAAAAAAAAAAGTGATGTGATTGAAAGGGAAAGAATATAAAAAAAAAGGTTTAATAAGAGTAATAATAATTAAAAAGAAACATTTGCTTGAATACAATTTTTATTTATATAAATATATATATATATCAATAATAATATTATTTATAAATCATGGAAATTATTTTTTAATTTTGCCAAAATGTTGAATTCTAAAGTCATTACTATTTATAAATGTAGCCATGATATTTTGGATATCTATTTCATCTACGATTTCTGGATATGTATTTATTATGCATACATGATTTAATCGTTCTTGCGTCATTGTTGAGCGAAGATATGTTTTTATTCTTCTTAACATAGAAAATGAGCGCTCAGCGGTTGCTGATGTGGCCGGGATCACTAAAAGTAGTTTTAGAATATTTCTCAGGTTAGGAAATAATTTTTTTGATTCTTGATTAAGATTTTTGTATTTTATTACAAAATCATTCAAGCATTTAGCTTGAGGAATTAATTCCCTAAAGAAATCAAATTCTCTTTTGACCTTTTCTTCTACAAACTCATATTCTTTTAAAATATCTATAACAGATTGGTCCCAAAAACGGGTTTCTAAAATAACAATTTTTTCGATTTGTAGATATTTTAAAAACCCCGGTTGGGAGAATCTTAATTCAATCTCGTTGATTATCCCATCAATAACTTCATAGAAAGTTTTTCTAAAATATTCTTCTATTGACGTGAACTTGTGTTCAGACTCGTTAGGTTTATATAGAAATTTTTTAGGAATCTCTCGCTTTCTCGGTAACGAGGGCTCCTCAAGATTCATTTCTTTTATTTTTTTCTTTACATCCTTCCACATTTCATTAAAAAATTGTTCTGAGCGTTTTTTTTTAAAGATTCTAAAACTAACTCAACAGCTTCCTTTGCCCCAGCTACAGTTTGCGTTTCACTTTGAAGAACATTGCTCAATTGATCAGTTAAAGAAAACATTAGATAACTAAGTCTAATTCCAAAGTATATAGAACCCTTTGATAATTGATCATAAAGTCCCCTGGCTTTGGACCCTATATCATCATTACAAGATGCTAATGAAAATAGAAAGTCCAAAACAGCAGGGTAAGTATTGATAACCCCTGACAATGAAGTATGTCTGATGGTCCAACGGGTTGGGCATAATGGCCGAGGGCCAGTTTTCTCTATTCCATGAGCCTTAGCAATCTCATGAAAATTATGTGATCGTTTTGGTGATTCTTTGACAATAACTCCTATGTCGTTTACCCATTGAAGGCAATCACGTATTAAAGGAATTCTTTTTGAAGAATCCTGCACAGCCAAATTTAGAGAATGAGCTGAACAATGAATAAATAAAGCCATTGGTTGATCTGCCAACACTCTTGATTTGACACCGTTTTTTATTCCGGTCATATTTGATCCTCCGTCATAGCATTGTCCTCGCAAGAGATCCATACTTAAATCAAAACGAATAAGCATGTCTTTTATAATATTATACAATGATTCCCCAGTCATAGAGTGAGTGTCATAGAGACCAAGAAAAAACTCATCAATTTCAAGAGTATCTTCATCTACAGATCTGATCGATATAGAAACTTGTTCTTTTCCCTGTACATCATTGGTTTCATCAACAATGAGAGAATATTCTCCTCTTTTTTTATTATTTTAATAATTTTACGCAAAATATCATGGGAAATAATTCTCAATATTTCATTCTGAATATCTGAAGAATTATATGATTTTTTGTGTTTTAAAAATAATTTTAATTCTGGAATGTCATTTTCCCTGAGACGTAATAATTGAATGAAATTTCCTTCATTAATATCATGTGCTCTAAATGCAATTCCCTGACGAGCTAAATATAATGCTGAGGTTATTATTGTTTTTAGAGCGATTTGATTTTGTATTTGAACAGATAATGTTTGTTCAGATAATAAGGAAATAATTGGAGTATTTTTCTTCAGTGCTTCTAATTTTATAAATGATTCTTTGTGAAAAGCAGATTTTTCGTGACTTTTTAATTTTATGATAATTTTTTTCCAGTTTTTATACCCATCAATCACTAAGTTTGTTTCATGATTTTTTTCACATTTTACTAATTTTTTCCTAGCGCTTGGACACATATGAAACAAAAAATACTTTTAGTCATTGAGTCAAAATGAAGCCAAGGGTATGTTGTGAACCACTCATTCTGAAAATTATGATTACGTCCAGATTGGGTCCATGGAGGAATATCCAAAGGTTGATACGGTTCGTTTAAAGAGCATATCTTTTCGTGTGTGTTTTTAGTAAAAGCAAAAGAAACACTCTTTACAGGAGCAGATGGATCATCGGCGATGTTTTCTGTTAAATAAATGAATAAATTATTTAATTGAATTTCCGATCTCTGAGCAAGGCAACAAAACAATAAACAAGCATAATGACTCATTTTTTGAAATTATTATATTAATACCTATGGTGTTTGTGGAAGAAATGTTACTGCTGGTACTAGGGCGATGCTCATGGTGCAAAGGACTACCCGTGCTAATGCTTCCTTTTTCTAAAGAGCCTACGAAAGAACCAGATATAATAAGAAATTTTCATTTTTTTATTAAATTTTTAGCGTACGTATATTTTTGGCGAAGAAAAATAAGTTTTTAAGAGTAGGCCTACGGCCATTCTTACCTGTTTCTTTTTTAAAATAATCATCAATAAATCGACGTTTCATTTTTTTCTTCTTATAACTGTTAATCAACTACACTAAATAGTCTGTAGTCCTTTATATTTAACTTTTACAAATATATAGTTTAACAATATGCAAATTATTTAATCAAAATTTTTTTTAGGCTATATAGTAGATTTGTTATTTACTATTTGAAGGAAATAAATATTTTTAATTTTCTTTATTTTAATTTTTTTTTTTTCCAAGGCATAAAGTCTCAAGTTTTCATGTTATCTAAATTTTATTATTTTAATTCCATATAAAATGTATTTAGAATTTAGAAATACAATAGGTCTATATAAAATAAAAAAATTTCTTACTTTTTTAATTTTTTTTAAATTTAAATAAAAAAATTTTAAAATATATCATTTTTAAAACTAAATGAAATAAAAGAAGAAATTTTGCCCCCCCCCCTGCCCCCCCCTGTAGGATGCCAGGGGGGGCAATGTACCCGTGCCCCCCCCCAGTTCCGGCGCCTATGGTTACAGGTCAGTTTCGTTAAATACTATTTTTAAATTTAAAAAACCTCACTTTTGATACATAGTTTACGTGTTTTACTTAATATCCTGACTAGTTCTTTTAAAAGATTTTTCATAAAATTAAGATATTTCAAAGTCAATAAGCAAACCCTTGTATATAAAGAGATTAAAATTTTGAACACATATTAGGATTAGTATGTGTAATAAAACAAAGGGGTGGCAGAATTTTTTTGCCATCTAAGCATGGACAACCCTAATACACACATAAAATTTATGAATTTTAAATAAAATAAAGTCAATTTAGATAGAATTTTATTCAAAAGCTTCGGGTTTTGCATGCCAGAGGAGTATTTAACTGAAATATCAAATTTCAACCTAATAGTCCTATCGGAAACTAAATATGTCTACAGAGTTCATGTTTTCGCTTCCCATTTCAAATGATTAAAATCTTTATAACTTACCTTGCGGGGCTAAATGATGCAAATTATCTTAAATAAAATATATGTCGACACAAACAAAAAAATCTGGAATAAACTACTCAATACACAATTTAAAGGCATTGTGCGTTCACTTACACCGGATTTTTTTAATTATTTTATAAACATTAGAAGGATTTTCATGTTTTTTTTTTTTAAAGTATAGATAACAAATTAAGAGGTCCTAAATAATTCATTCAGAAATCAGGAAATGAACTTTTTATGACAATGAATTCTTAGTTGTTATTTATACACAAAAGAGGGATCTGATATTTTTCTACCGTAACATGATACTTAAAGAATAAATACAGTAGACATAATGACAGAATGAATTTTTTTTATTTTAATTATCATTATTTTAATGAAAAATTGAGAATAAAGTAAGCCAGTAAAAAGAAGAAAATTTTAATGAAATTAAAATTATAAGTAAAAAATCTGGTGTGACTGGCGCACAGCACACAACTTTCTCTTACCTTCGGTAATCGAAAGTTGTGTTCTGTGCTTGTCACACCAGATTTTTTGTGTCGACATATATTTAGTTCCCGGCAGTAGGGAATATTTGAATTCAGATGTAAAATTTATAAGTATGGGAAAATATTTATATTTTGTTACCATGGCAACCATTTATCCTATCTTTCCTATGAAGCACAAGAGTAAAGTGTGCTTCAAACAATTTTGAGGGCAAAACGAGAATATACATTTGAAAGAGCATCTAAAAATAATTGATTTTTGAATTTTAATCAAAATCGTTAGAGCGAATTTTGAGAAAATCGAAAAAAACTGAAAAAGTACATCAGTAAAGTACTAGTACTCTTTGGCCGATTTTGATTAAAAGCTTATTTTTCCGGTCCCGGGAGGTATTTAACTTAAATATAAAATTTCATCCTCCTAGCTCAATTCCTTCATGCTTAAAATTGAACACACACACACACACCCACCCACACACACACACACAGACAGACCATGTCGCAAAAACCACTTTTTGGATTCAGGGGACCTCAAAACGTGAAGATCCATCAAAATCTCGACATCGAATTTTTGACATGAATCCAATACTTTCTCTCTATATATATATTACATATATACATAGGTAAGAGAAAGTAAAAACAAATTGAAGATTCTTTCACTTGTGAATTTATAATATTACCTTTAGAATTAGGAATATTTTATTATAAACATATTACGCGTTTTCTAATTAAAAACACTTGTTTAAAAATTTTTGAATAAATTTTAAGTTTTAAAAGGAATATAATATATGAGCCATCAGTATGATAAAAAATTAATACCTCTATAAATTTGAAAAAACGCAGCGATTTACGTCAATTCTATTGATAATGATTTTATTTATAATTTTGTTTTATTTTTTAGTATAGTATTATTGAATTATGCAATTATCAAGATAACATGTAGAGATTTTGATTGTTTTTTTTTTTTTTTTTTTTTTTTAAATTCATAAGCCAATTTTTCTAAATAAAGTAAAATATCATTTGCATTTATAAGACCTTTTGAAGATGGGTATTTCTATCTATTTAACATATTCCTGAAGAAATATTAATAGTTGTTTCATCATCGAATTTATAGAAAAATCTTTTTTACTAATTTTACTAAATTTTTTTACTTCATCTCAAGATGAAGAGGATAAAAAAATTTATTTGGCGGCCATCGTTTTGAAAACTAGTCCCACTCTTCCTCACATACAAGGGCGAATACAAGGGGGAGTAAAGGGGTAATTACCCCCCCCCCCCCCCCGAGATTTGAAAAAATACCTTTTTTTCGCAAAAAAATTTATTTTTAACGTAAAATTTTAAAAATTAATACTTAAAAATTTGATTTGTATTTATATTCTGGCAAACAAGTACAGAATGCGCCTTTAAATTACTGAAATTAAGAAAAAATAGTGTACTGTGCGACGAGTCACACCAGATTACCCCCCCCCCCCGAGAAACACCTCTGAATCCGCCCTTGCTCACATATTGCATAGGAGAGAGGTATGGGAACCGACGGTGATTTTTTTAATTATAAATGTGTAAAATTAAGCTACTTGAAGTCTTATCTTGAAATATAGTCCTAATGGATAATTTATTTATACTCGTGTCTTAGCGTTAATGTTTATTAAATTTTTCTTATATCCGAAATCTCCAATAGAATTTTTACTCTCTTGTATTGGAATTGATTACGATATCCTCAAATTGGGGAGGGGAAGCCAGCCCAAAGACCCTGGTGTCAGATATCAAATGGATATTATTGATTTTCTATTAGATATAGTGTTATTTTTACTTTCCCTTACTTCTATATATGTTAATATATAGAGAAAGTATTGGATTCATGTCAAAAATTCGATGTCGAGATTTTGATGGATATACACGTTTTGAGGTCCCCTGAAACCAAAATTCTTGACCTCTTATTTATCTCAAATGTTTAATTGAAAATAAAAATATATATATTTTAAAATTAAAATTTAAAAATATTAAATTATTACTTAAGTAAATAAACAAAACAGCAAACAATAAATGCATTTAGGAATAGAATAGACGTGATTAACGAATTGGAAAGTCACACAAAAGATAATTTGTCGTTTTATCTCTTTCAATGATCATTAGTATACTAACTTGGAATAAGTGTTAAAAAATTACTCGAATTTAGATCGTTAAATATTTGATTTGGTTACTCAGCTTTTTTATTCACCCTTCCTCTATTTGATATTTAACAAGTAAAAATTTTTATTGCTAAGTATATTCATAAACATCTTTTCCGTTAAATAAAACCTTTTTTTTTATTTTTTTACTACAAAAAGAAAATCGATTATAAAATAATCCTGTTTTTATGGAAATAATAGATTTATGTAAATTGATAAATTCCTCTATTTTTACAAATTAAAATATGGTAATATGGATTGTATTGATATGATGTCAAACATGGCGCAGTCACGTTGGCAAAAAAATGCAAAAAAAAAATTTAATTCACAGGCGTCACTTTTTTTTAGAAGTCTAGCCAAGTCTCGTGATTAATTTAATTATTATTTTTTTTTTAATAAAAATGCATACTGTTGTTACTTGTTTATTTGTTCAAGTTATGTCTATCCTTGGGTCAAGTGCAAGGTAATATAAAAAAATTGTATTATTGTATTACGAGTATGAATATAAAAATTTCTCATCAGACAAATAAACATAGTAATGGGGAAAGAGGCTTTTTGCATTTGTCTTAAATTATAATAAGCTTATATAATAAAAAATAAGCAAATATTAAGAATAAATTCATGGCATGCAAATATAATTTTTTTTTTTTTATAAAATTAGCATTTGAAACTTATATCTTTAAGATTTCTAAATTAATTAAAGAAATAAATATCACAACAAAAAAAATGATTTCATTTTCGAATATCGAATGCTTCAGAAATTTGCGTCCAAATATCCCCCTCCCCCACTGGCATGTTTCCTAAACATTATATTATCGAAAATAAATGTATTTATAATTTTTAAAAAATTAGAAAACATAGTCGCTTTTTATTGTTCTATTTATTGTAAGGAGAAAGCAAATAGGAAGTATATATTTTTGTTTAATTTTAAGATCTTTTTCGACATCTGAGGCCATTAAGAACTCGTCCCTATTTATTTCCATTGATTATTGGTATCCAATTTAATTGAAATAAATTTTTCACCTGAGATGGGATCCGAACCCTTGACCATGGACTTGACTAGATATAGCCATATTTAACAATTTTGAATGTGATTAGTTCAGGGCCGGAACTAGGAAATTTTTTAGGAGGGGCAAAATTTAATTTGCCGCCCCAGTCTTAAAATTTTCAATATAAAATTCATATCATTTTACCTTTTTTTTAGTAAATCTTTCTTTAATTGCCGCCCCCCTGATATCTGCCGCCCGGGGCCCGCATGCACCCACTGCCCCCCCCCCCCTAGATCCGGCCCTGGTTTAGTTTGATGGTAGGCCAAACGGGAAGTCCCGGTAGGTGGGAACCCAGCCTTTTCGAACCACCGATGTTCTACTCTTTGCATCAGGCCACCAGATCCTCTACCAACAAATACATTTCTCATATAATCAGTTGGCAGTGCATTTCACTAACGAGAGAAATGAAGTGAGAAAAATTTTCAGAAAATTGAAAAGTACATTGGTAAAGTACTCTTTGACCAACCATTTTATTCAAAATCCTCAAGTCGCTTGGAACATGTGGGGGAGAGGGGGGGGACATTGGGACACGAGGGACATTCGAATTTTAGCTCTACTAAATATAAAGTTTGAGTTGTACTCTTTGACCGTTAGGGTGCATTAAGTACCCATTTTAGTAAGAAAACATTTTCTATAATAAAATGGGCACATTTAGTAGAGCTAAAATTCGAATGTCCCAATGTGCCTCGTGTCCCAATGTCCCCCCCTCTACCCTACAATATACATGTATATTTGAGTATCGAAAGTTTTTTTGTTTTTGAGTTATTTTATTAACCCACATTTTTCGATAATTCATTTGAAATTCATTGAATTTACTGTGAAAAAAATTCTGAATTCTAAGTAAATCAATTCCTGTTGAAATCTGTAAATATTTATCTAAATTTCTCTGAAAGACATTTTATTGTTTTTTTTTTACTTTTTTTTGTTAGAATGCCTGTTTTATTGCTTTTTTAAAATTTCCCTTTTAGCTTGAATTTGAGTTTTTTTCTCAATAAATTTAGGGCTAATGAATTTCAAATGAAATATCAAAAAAAGGGATTTAACAAAATAACTCAAAAATGAAAAATCTCTCGATACTCAAATTTTATACTTGAGCTAAATACTCATTTCGTAAGCTTCTCAAGAATTTTGAATAAAGTCGAGCAAAAATTACTAGTACTTTACTAATGAACTTTTAAAGCTTTTTTTTTATTTTCACCAAATTAACTCTATCGATTTTGAAATACAGTATAACACATATTACTGTATTTTTTATTAATTTTACTTATTTTTTTATCTAAACTTTCTTCCTTTTCATTTAAAAACATTTTATATAAGATGAAGAACTAGAGAGTCGAAATCAGTAATAAAAAAAAATCGATTTTTTTTTGAACTTTTTTTTTTTAATCGGCTCTACTGAAAATTTAGCCCAGTGAAGATTTGGTACCTTTTCATGTGGATGGTCATATATATGTTAATATATATAGAGAGAAAGTATTGGATTCATGTCAAAAATTCGATGTCAAGATTTTGATGGATATACATGTTTTGAGGTTCCCTGAATCCAAAGAAGCCGCAACATGGTCTGTCTTGTACCCGGTGAATGTTTATCTCCCTCGAGTGCAAATTTTCTCCCCACACTTTTCACATTTTTCTGCATTCTTTTAAAGGTATCTTTTGTTTTTAATCACCGATATTATTATTTTTTTTTTATCAACTAACAAATAAATTTTTAATTTATTTTCAATAAGTTTTTTATATAAAGATAAATATTTAAAAAAAAAAAAAATACTATAAATATAAACAGGTATTAGCTATAACCACAAGGTCAAAATGTTATTTTAAAATTGAAATATTTTATTTATAGAAATTTTATCTAAAAAGTGCGTCATTTTCTTTTTTTCTTTGACAAAAATGTATTTTTTAGGGAAATTCCATCTGATAATATGTTCAAATCAAACAAACGTTGTC
>JAKCPI010002726.1:0-28546 GCA_023213315.1 Euborellia annulipes
ATCATTTTTGAAAGCCATTGTGTTCTATCTCTCCTTATGAATTTTTTTTATATTTAAGGTCTTTTTCGTCATCTAAGGCCATTTTTTTTCAAATGATTGGTAGCTAATTCAAATGAAACAAATTTTTCTCGCTTGGGACGGGAATATAATAATAAACCCGTGACCTTAGGCACGAGACTAATTTCTTATCTCTGAGTTACGGGCCTTATGAAAAATTAAAGCTAATTAATAATTAAATATTGATAATTAAATCTGAAAAAAATAATAAAAATTTCTATACAATATAATAAATTTTCTTTTTTTTTTGATTGACTATAAATATAATATGTAGATAAAATTCTTCCTCCTAATATTTCATATTTCAAAAAGCTGTTTTGACTCTTCTCCCCCCCCCCCCTCTCCCCCCTCTCCTCAAATTATTTCTTTATTTTTATTTTTCACGCTTTTTTAATAAAATTTAACCTCATCCTTCCAGAGTGTAAATAATTGAAAAAATGATATTCCACACATTAAAAAGTTCATCTAAAATAACTATGAAATTTTATCATAAATCGAAAATTAATAATTTTTATTAAATATGTACATTTTTATATATCGACTGAAGATGAGACATTAAATATATCTCGAAACGTTTCCAGAATCGAGAAACATATAAAGGCTGGATCTGCTCTCTATTAGAATAATTATATTTAATTTTTATCTTACGGTGCAAAATTAATTAAAATACATTTTAAATCTGAACAACTCTTAGTCATATTCCAAGACGCCGCAGGGCCGTAGCTAGGAAATTATATTTTGTTAAATATAAAAAAAAGCCCTTGACCTAAGGCTTAGAGAGAGAGCATTAGCTTCTACCAAAAGGTCAAGGGTTCGCATCCCATCCCAGGCGACAAAATTTATTTCAATTGAATTAGATACCAATCAATTGAAGTAAATAAGGACGTCGATACCGTCTATGTCAAAAAGACCTTAAAAAAAATAAATAAATAAAAAAAAAAAGATAAAAAATGCGAATTACAATTGACGAATGTAAAGACTATTAAAATAACGTAAGCAAACTCTCCCTTTTGTTTCGTCTTAATATCTCCCCTATTATGTATATTAAATGAGCAATTCTTGTTCTCGAATACGGCTCAAACGATTAAACAAGAGAGCCAATAAGATAAGCTTTTGAATTTAGTTATCTTGTCATGCTATATTGAACGATCCCAGTAAGCCATCGATACTTCAACAATTATAAGTAGACCTATTATATCGTCAAAATAACTTTGGAAGTCGAAAAGATAGCAAAAGTAAAAAAATCTGGTCATACTGTCGCACAGCACACAACTTTCTGTTACCTTCGGTAATCGAAAGTTGTGTTCTGTGCTTGTCCCACCAGATTTTTTTGTGTCGATATAGGGTAAAGTATACAGTGGTTGGCCCCCTTAAGCATTTTTTATCTCTTTTCTACTTAATTTCTTCTAGACCAACAAAGCAATCAGCCTGAAAATTTTTTATAGGAATCCTAAAACTACAGTTATTCTGACGCGATACTGAAAATTGAATATTTTCTAGCCGTTTTTTTTTTAGAGACACAAAAACCAAAAAAAGTTTCAAAAACATAGTTATTGGCCCCCTTATACAGTTATTGGTTTTTCTTTCTACAGTCATTGGCCCCCTCGCCACAAGCACATTTTGATTAGCTAGCATCCTAAAACATTTTAAACATACTTTTAGAAGGGAAATATGATAAAAAAATACCCCTAGATAATAAAAAATCTGGTGTGACTGGTCGCACAGCACTCAATTTTCTCTTAACTTTCATAACCGAAATTAAGAAAAAATAGAGTGCTGTGCGACCACTTCCACCAGATTACCCCCCGAGAAACACCTCTGGATTCGCCCTTGCCAGGGAGGTGCCTAACTTGAATATAAAATTTCAACCTCCAAGCTTTTTTATTCTTGAGATATTTTGTTGACAGACAGACAAACACACAGACAGACACACCATGTTGCGAATACCACTTTTTGGATTCAGGGGACCTCAAAACGTGTATATCCATCAAAATCTTGACATTGGATTTTTGGCATGAATCCAATACTTTCTCTCTCTATATATATATTACATATATACAATGGTAAGAGAAAGTAAAAAACGTTTATTGAAAGTAATGTAGCCGATAAGACAAAATTACAGTAGATTAATTGAATTATTTCTATAATTCCCCCTGGAACTGATTACACTTTTTTTTCGGTACGTTTATGTGACCTCAACAACTAAATCTCATCTATAATTTAAAATGTCTGGCCTCTCGGGCCACTTCCATAAACGCCCACTTTTGGTCAATAATGACACGGCTGCTTCATTTTCATTGATATCAAGGATTTTTCCGGGAACCAACTCTGTATGTTCATTTGTGGCAAATTAAAATTACGAATAAACTATTCTCATTAAAATTTTAAAATATTCGTTACAATACAGTGATTGGCCCCCATATTTATTGGCCCGGGGGCCAACAACTGTAAGGTGTCATTTTTTCTAACCAAGATTTTAATATGTCATTCCCAAGAGACATAAGCAACAGTAAAAACAGTCAACTTTCACTACAGTGTATTTACAGTGATTGGCTCCCCGGGCCAATCACTATATCTCCTTATGATTTGGGTCACAGTTATTGGCCCCAGGCATTTAGGCCTTAAAAATTTCCAAGACGTTATTGTACCCTACCAAAATCTTTAAAAACTTCATAATTAAGTGTTTTATTAATTTTAAAATTAAAATAATCGGTCATTTGGGCTTATAAAGCTTATTATTTGGGCATAGTGTTCTTACCATTTTCTTTATTTTTTCTCTTAGAAAGATGACTTCTCAGACAAAGTTTATTTTTTCAGCTAAAAGAGTTTTATAAAACTCAAAATGATGTTGCTATCAGAACAAGCATAAATTCCATGTTATTTACAAGTTTTTTTCAAAACTCATTTATCCATTATATTTCTTATTTTATAAGTTTAAAGCCGTAGGGGCCAATCACTGTATGGGGGCCAACCACTGTATACTTTACCCTATATTTAGTTTCCGCCGATATATAAGAATTCAAGATGTAAAATTTATTTATATTTTGTTACCATGGCAACCATTTTCTCCTATCTTTCCTTTGAAGAACAAGAGTAAAAGTGGTGCTTTAGACAGAGATTTCAATGTCAAAATGAGAATATATGTTTTAAAGAGCATCTAAAAAATAATTGATTTACGTGAATTAAAAAAAAAAAAAGTTGGAGGTAATTTTGAGAAAATCGAAAAAAACTGAAAAAATACATCAGTAAAGTACTCTTTGTACTCTTTGGTCCATTTTGATTAAAAGCTTATTTTCAAGCCTCATGCGGGAGTGTCTAACTTAAATATAAAATTTCAACCTCCTAGCACAATTCCTTCATGCTTTAAATTGAACCCAGGTAGACAGACCATGTCGCGAAAACCACTTTTTGGATTCAGAGGACCTCAAAACGTGTATATCCATCAACATTTCGGCATCGAATTTTTGACATGAATCCAATACTTTCTCTTATATATATATATTAACATATATATAGAGGTAAGAGAAAAGTAAAAATAAAAATTCATCTGGTAAAGATTTTTTGCTTGTCCCATTAAAATGTCTGTATCTAAATGATTGTATTAAATTCTTATTGGAAATTCTTTTTCTGAGTACAGAATTCATCATCAACTGTAACTTCGACGTCAGGGTCTTCGGAAACGATTGGGGTAAGTTGAAGTACGATAAATATCGTAAAAATTGATAGTTAAATTAACGAAAAGGGGGTGGAAATAAGTATGGGGCTGTCTCTCGGAAACGGTACGTGGTGGGATAAAACGGAGTCATTTTTGGATTCAGGGAGGTGATTTTACTTAAGAATCTGAAGGAATTATCTCGGGGCTCGAAAAAAATTTAATAGTTTATATCCGTAAAAAATTTGATTCAAAATCAGGATACACGTTCGTTTAAATTTAGAAGTAAATAAATTAAAAAATTTGACATTAATAAAAAAGTTAAAATTCTATTAATTTGAGATTATATTTATTTGATATAAAACGGCTATGCTATCTAATATTCACAGACCCCACCTACCCGTACGGAAATAATGTATCTGCCCTAAAATATAAGCGAATATAAGCAGTTATAATTGCTTATATCCTCACTTATAAGCAGAAATCTGACCTGGAAACTTATATTCTTCAAATTATATATTAACTTATAAGAAAAATTATAATCGGATATAATTTGAATTATAACCAATAGATATAACTTTTTATATGTCTCGGAAATTATATTTTGGATTATATTATAGTATACCCAAAAATATAATTTTTATTATAATTGTAATTATAATATATAGCAAATATGACTGCATTATACATATTCATGATGGTATAGTGACTCTTTAGTTTCTTACGAGGGTACTTATTAATAATTAACCGGTAAAATAAGAAAAAAAATAAAAATTAGGAGAAATAATTGCCATAGTAAGAAAATATAAATATTTTCCCATGTTTACGATTTTTTGTTTATTTACATTTTGAATTCTAAAATATCGGCTTAAATTTTTTGTCTGTGTTCCGGGAGAGTCCCGGAAGGGATATGATTCACAAAAAATCTTAAGTTCATGAATAATTAACCGTTAAAATAATCTATATCTTATATTATAAAAAATGAATTGGGAAAAATGTTTGTATGTACCGGTATGTATTTATCTAAAGCATTGTATTTTTTTTTTTTTTTTTTTTTTTTTTTTTTTTTATTTATTTTTTTTATAAATCAATTTTTTTCAGAAGAATATGTTTCTCACAAATAAAGCTGTCAACCTAAAAATAATTTTATCATATAATGTTTATGTCTTATTTTTATATCGTGATATATCACGATGCAAAATTCAGCATCATTTAATTTTTTAAAACGTTTACATCAATTTCGAGATTTTAATTTATAAAAGTGAATGTCTACGAGTTTTAGATAAAATAAATCAAGAAAGCGAAAATAGCAGAGAGAAAGGGGGAGGAGGGGTAGTTAGCCCGCCATCGACAAGGGGTTTATATTATATATAGATTATAACCATAAATTATATTTTAAAATTTATAAATTTAAATTATAAGCGTAAGATTATATCCCGAAAATTATAATATAAAAATATAAGCCTAGGCTATAAATAAGTTTGAACTTATAATAAAACGCTAAAATGTTATATATTCTTGCTTATATATTTGCTTATAACCTAAAATATGATCTAGCTTACATTTTAAGCTTATATTTTTTGCCACATTTTTCCGTACGGGTTAGGTTAAATCCACACAGACATTGCATATGAGTGGTGAGTCAATGGGATGCCTAACTAGTAGGCGTCTTTCAGAACATTAAGGTGCAAAACTTATATTCGCCATCTTAATTTATAAATCAGTCTGAATATATTGTAAAAAAAAAAAACATTTATTTATTAAAAATTCATATGTCCAATTTATTTATAAAAATTCTTGATTCTTTATTTTTTTTGTAGCATTTTATTTGAACTTGTAGAGGTGACATGATATTTGTATAAATTTAAAAAGAAACTAGACTTTATTTATTATACCTCAACTGTTGGATATTAGTAGGCCGTCGAGACCCTTGCTGGGCCCTAGAGCTGTATCATGTTACATAGATGATCCACGGCTGAGATGGGAGAGACGGGGGACAGGGAGGCAACAACAAATCCGGGAACGGACCTATTCAAAAAATTTAAAATAAGGGAAAATTTATTTTATGAAAATTTGTTATTTAAAAACTTTTTCCTCTTGAAATAATTTTTATTATACTCTTTGACTGTGAATTTTATTGGTGGTTTAGGCTGTAAATGAAGCACATTGTTATTCTTAAAGAATGAATTCGACTCCCTAAAAAATTTAAGGTCAGGAAAAAGTCAAGCAGCTGATGAGCCTAAAGAGAGAGGTCCCGTTAAACCTCCTTTGAGTAGATGAATGCCTATCATCCAGGCGAATCTAATATTTAGAAATGAGCCTTTGAAAAAAGTTCAGCAAAATAATATTTCCGTTATCATCATCTATTGCAATCATAACCAGTCATTTACTTGCCTTTTTTTAATTGCTTTTACCCCCCTGTTGCCATCGGTACATTGTATATTGAAATTTATAATAAATAAATAAACCCCTAAATGGCCTCTGTAGCCGAAAAGGGTTAAAAAAAATGCTTTTACTGTTTTATTATACTATCAACAAAAAATATACAATTTAATATTTATTAATTTAAATAACCACGCTACGGCCCCGCCGGGAGTTGAACCACGGATTCAGAGCACACTGAGTACAAATCGGTGGATCCGTGGTTCAACTCCCGGCAGAACACCCTAACTTTTGTTGGTTATTTAAATTAATAAATATTAAATTGTATGATTTTTCTTCACGAATCTGTACGTGATTATATACTAGTATAATATCTTAAATATTATCATATAATTTTTATTTATGTAAAAAAGTATAGTTTTTTTTTTTTTACTTTGTTGTTTTCTATGCAGAGAAAGTATCGTAATCGTCAAAAAATTCGACCCCAAGGTTTTGATGAATCTCTTTTTAGACCTCCTTGAATAAAAAAAAAACATTTTTGGAATTATGAATGTGTGTGTGTATGTGTGTATCGTTACGATTATTTAAAAAAACGAAACCAGATCGATCTAATTTGGTATAAATTTCTTACACCAAAATCGTATATCTGTATTAAATTTTAGAATAGATACTGGCACCAGAAGTCGTATTTTACCTAATAAGTTTTTTTTAAAAATTTTGAAATTTTTAATTTTTTTCATTATAAAATGATAATATTTTTGTTATTTAGAAAAACATGTTATTCTTCACGTTTGTATATTAATTTTGCGCAAGGCACCCACAACTTCTCGAAAAAAATTTTTAAAATATAATAATAATATAATACAACACAATACAATAATAATACAATTCGTACTGTTTATACATATATACATAAAAACACTCTATAAAATTTAATTAAATTCAACTTGAAAGAAGCAGACTTATAATGTCACAATCAACCTCTATAATCTTAAAAATTTTAAATATCCAATTACATATAGGCCTAAACATATTTGTGCCTGTCTTTTGAGTTTGGGTTCCCTTTGCTTGTTGATCCCTTAAGAATATTTTACAGTCAGTTCCGTAGAATCTGTGCAACTCGTGTTTTTAATTAGGTAGTTTAGATTTACCAAATGTTTCAACTAGGAGCCAACGGTTACTATATAGTTTGAATATAATAAAAATAATCTTGAAAATCTTTATCATTCAATTAATCATTAATCGTTTCTAAAAATAAGGCTTTATTTTTTTTAATAAAAATAATAATTTTACATTTTTCACTAATTATTAAAACAACTTTGATTGGTAATTTATCAAAAAATTATTTTATCGTAGAAAAGTCGATTTTTTTTTTTTTGAAAATCGGGAATCTTATTATATTTTGAATAAATGACATTTCACTTGTCCCTTGAGAAAGGTTCAAGATGAAAGAATACCTTAAATATAAAATTGTAATATACTTTCCAAAGGACTAAAGCTGCCTGCCTAAGACAGGCCTTATGACTAGTCTCTTTTAAATCTTCCCCTAAATCCTTATTCTTATATATATATATATATATATACCCGTTGTCTTTCTGATCTCCATTGCCCCTTGGGCAAAAAGTCATCTTGTTTTGATTCTATTTGGTCTTTGCTAGAGCTTAAAGCTCTATCACATATAGATATAAATATACATGTGAATGAATGGGGGTGGAGAGAGGTGGAATAAATCCGGACTTCCCTTTCGGAGATACGTTTAGTTTTTGTATACGTATATATATATATATACTCAATGGTTAACTTAGTTTTCACCAATGGCCCGTAATGGCAAGCAGATATCAACTTTCACAGACCGAATTCCCTCTCACCAGATATTTGCCTCAGAGAATTTGGGTAATTTTGTTAAAACAAGCGTTTATTATCGGCTTTTATTTTATTTAAAGGACATTATAGTTTTTCCTTTATTAAAATAAAAAAATCATTGTATTTTAGCACATAAATTAAAAGGTGTATTTAGTAGGCACGGGCCCACCTATTTGGTAATAAAACCTCTATTAAGGTGAGCGGCACCTCGGGTAAATAAACGGGGATCCCGATAGGAATTTCAAATAATAATCAACCAGCCCCCCCCCCCCCCCTCCCTTAACCAAATTATTTATTTATTTATATTAATGCTCTGAGGCGATTTGCGCCTCATGAGCAGCAAACACAATAACAATAGATCCACAGTGAAACAAAATAAACAGAATATTTAGCAAAGATAAAACAATACGCATAGATACATTAACACATGCTTTGCACCGAAAAAATCCGGGGCCGCTCACCGTCCCGGCAGAGGCCCACCCAACAAGTCGCTCAGTCTGGACTTGGAGCTGGAAGGAGGGAATCCCACAGCATGGAGGCCCTCACCAAAAACGATTTGTGGCAAAAAGCCCGTCCGATGCTGAGGCATAATCATATCCTCACGACATGATCTCAAATTATGTGACCGCCATTGCAAAAGAAGAAACTTAAATCAATAAGTTCACTTCTAAAATTTCTTTAAATTCTTTCTATTCGCAATTTTTTTTTTATTTTATGAAAATTTTTACTTTCTCTTACCTATGTATATATGTAATATATATATAGAGAGAAAGTATTGGATTCATGTCAAAAATTCGATGTCGAGATTTTGATGGATCTTCACGTTTTGAGGTCCCCTGAATCCAAAAAAGTGGTTTTTTGCGACATGGTCTGTCTGTCTGTGTGTGGGTGGGTGGGTGGGTGGGTGTGTGTCAAATTTTAAGCATGAAGGAATTGAGCTATGAGGCTGAAATTTTATATATAAGTTAAACACCCCCCGGGACCGGAAAAATAAGCTTTTAATCAAAATCGGCCAAAGAGTACTAGTACTTTACTGATGTACTTTTTCAGTTTTTTTCGATTTTCTCAAAATTCGCTCTAACGATTTTGATTAAAATTCAAAAATCAATTATTTTTTAGATGCTCTTTCAAATGTATATTCTCGTTTTGCCCTCAAAATTGTTTGAAGCACACTTTACTCTTGTGCTTCATTGGAAAGATAGGAGAAATGGTTGCCATGGTAACAAAATATAAATATTTTCCCATACTTATAAATTTTACATCTGAATTCAAATATTCCCTACTGCCGGGAACTAAATATATGTCGACACAAAAAATCTGGTGTGACAAGCACAGTACACAACTTTCGATTACCGAAGGTAAGAGAAAGTTGTGTGCTGTGGGCCATCACACCAGATTTTTTAACAATTAGAATTGTGGTGAGCAAAATGAACAATTGTATTAAAAGGTAAATCGCTAAGATTTTGTCAATAAATAAAAATCATCAAATTTTAGTGAATTTAATAATACGAAATATAAAATTATAAAACACAGAAATTTATTTTTATTTACTGCCAAAATCTTAACAATTTAACTTTTCCCGAAAGTCTTTTATTTAAAAAAACTTTACTCTGAAATAGTATTTTTTTTTATTTCTATTTTTCTTTAAACACACTTTTCTCCCATTCATACAGTCTTTTCGGCAACTTAGGCCGTATAAGACTTTTGCGATAACCGTTATTATGAATATGTGAAAATCCAGGCATTCTTATTTCAAGCCATTTGTTATCCAAATGGCTTAATAAAACCATCGGACTGCCCGGGATCCGAACCCCTGGACCCCTTGGTATACAAGGCAGGCGTGCTACCAACTACGCCAAGCCCGAGGGCGAAATAGTTTTCATAATACGAACCTTTATTGGTGGCTAGACTGTAAATAAAGCACAATTGTTATTCTAAATAGAATGGTAATAATGACCGGTGAAAAATTATGTCAGAAAGAAAGTCGGCGCAGCTGATGAGCCTAAAGAGCATAGTCCATACCAACACATTTGAGTAGATGAATGCCTATCATCCAGGCGAATCCAATATTTAGAAATGAGCCTTGAAAAAAACTTGACAAATAAATACACATACCAGGTAATAATAATATTCCCGCATATCATCTATCGCAATCGTAACTTGACATATACTAAGTTTTCACTTTTTTATTATACTATCAATAAAAAAATATAAATTTTTTTTCTTTCTCTTATACAAAGAAGCATTGTAATTAGTCTAAAAATTGACTCGATTGATGATTCTCGTAATTTAGACTTACCTGAATAAAAAAATATTTTTGGAAATTATGATTATATGTGTGTGTGTGGTCACGATTACTTAAAAGATCAACCAGGCAGTCAGGACAAGTGTTCGATGGGTTAATAGATAGGGCAAAGCATATAGATTACAAACATGAGTAGCCCTATAGGCCTATTCACCAAAGCATACTAATATTCTTGCAGTTTATATCTATGTGACTTCTTTCTCGTATTTGTTTATTTAACTTAGCTTGCTATAGTCGTATAGTCCCCGAAACATTGACATAGGGAATAAATAACTTTGGGCCGAATAAAGTCTATTTTCTTCACCTTCCTGTAAATTAGACGGCCTTCCTTCATATTATATATGATTATATATTAACTAGCTAGCTCACCCGTCTTCGGTGGCCACCTAGACAAGCAAATTTCGACCTCCCAGACCTCCTTATTTAGATATTTGCTTCCATTTTATTCAATTAATTTCTATGTAATGGCGGATGACATCCAATCCGCGGAATTGCAACTCAACGCTAATTTAAATTTTTCTAATAAGATCTAAATAAAATTCAAAATATAGCCTCTCAATGGACAAATTAGTGAAAAATGACTAGCCGCGCTGTCCGCTTTTGGTGGGTTTCTCTCTTTGATATTTATTTTTTATTATTTCAAATAGAAACCTCACATACAATACCTAGCACGGGTCCGCTTAAGGCGGCCTCTTTCTTAATCAGTGCCTCAATATTCACTTCACTTTTTGCTTTTCTTGTATAGAACGGTAAAAAATTCGATTTCGAAATTCTGATAATTTTCGTTTTCCCTGAACTTAACTTTTGGAATTATTTACGAGAAATAAAAACACTAGGTCATAAGTTCCAATTATTATTTTATTAAAAATTAATATTTTCAACCCTTTGGCACTCAAATGTGAAATCACTACTTAAGATTCTTAAGTTAATTTTCTATTAAACCATTGAAACTTATAACCTAGTGTTTTAATTTTGTCTTTATATCTCGAATTCTAATATATCGCCGGAAACTAAATAACTATCGGATAAATAATAAAAAAAAGTAAAAAATTCTTTATAAGAAAGATAAACTTTAAAATAATTTTCACAAAACCTTTGATATGAACATTGTAGGCAAATTAAATTAAATTTTTCATTAAAATTGAGAGAGTTTGATATACATTTTATGCTATTAATAGCGAACTGCTGGATGACTTTTGGGACATGTGAATATAATTAAAGGAATGTCCAGTGGGGTTCTGGGCCCCCGGCTGTTTGCTGGTTTAAATAATAACGAGTAAATATCATATTTTATTGAACCAATTCCTCAGAGACCTTACAAACGTATTGGAATTTGTTTTTTAAAGTATATAGGAAAAAAATATTTCAAAGTTTAGATATGGTTAAATAATTTTAATTAATTGAAATATTCAAATAATACAAAAAAGGGGATCTAGAGAATATTTTTAGGGGGACGATCGATCCTTCGTTTGATCTCGTCAAAAATAGTGAAATTTAAATCTTTTTTCTTAATTAATTCATCGACATGAAATTAAATTTGAATAAATTTTATCTCAGCCAAAAACATCGGAGATGAAAAGGGGCGCCTCGCATTATTTTTGCCCAGCGTCGAGGTGAAATCAAAAAAATGCGCCTCGCTTTTCTGATTTATATAAAAGCGAGGAAATATTTTCACTTAAATAAAACCCCTACAGAATTTTATTTGTTTCATATATCCTCGCTTTTATATAAATCAGAAAAGCGAGGCGCATTTTTTGATTTCACCTCGACGCTGGGCAAAAATAATGCGAGGCGCCCCTTTTGCATCTCCGATGTTTTTGGCTGAGATTTCACTTCTTTTTGTGAAATATTGCATTTAAATATTATTTAATAATTTTTGTTTATTAAATATTAAGTTATCCCATGAATAGATCTTTTAATATGCATTCCAAACAGTAAAAAATAAATACATCGTTTGGTATCTATTCGAAACGATCTGGGCCCCCGGCTGTTTGCTGGTTTAAATAATAACGAGTAAATATCATATTTTATTGAACCAATTCCTCAGGGACCTTCAAACGTATTGGAATTTTTTTTTTAAAGTATATAGGAAAAAAAATATTTCAAAGTTTAGATATGGTTAAATAATTTTAATTATTTGAAATATTCAAATAATACAAAAAAGGGGATCTAGAGAATATTTTTAGGGGGACGATCGTAACAAACTTCGTTTGATCTCGTCTTCGGGTTACTAGAAGGCTACTTTACTTGGCGTACTTTTTACTGATGTAGTTTTTTCCAATTTTCTCAAAATTCTTTCTAACAATTCCTTTCAAATTTTAGTTAGGCTCTCTATTCTATTTCCAGTATCAATATGAAATTGTGTTAGGTCTCTCCTTTGGAAAAATTTCACTACTAGCCTAGTTAGTATTTTTTTTTTTTTTACTCAGTGGCGTCATTTCAAATTTTTATTGGGGGAAGGGAGCAAATTTTTTTTTCTTAAAATTTACTAACAAACTAACAAACAGATTCTCAAATTTGGCCAAAAAATATCTTATTTAATTAATTGTTTAATTTCGTACAGTATAGGCCTATATACTGGTATACTCGTAGATATATTTTTAATGACGCCTCTGATTTTACTGATTCACTTTTTTAGTTTTTTCCAATTTTATAAAAAAAAAAAAAAAACTTCCGAGGTCCATCTCGGTAAACCCTAAACTTATATTTATTTATACTAATTTTATTTTAAAAATTTATTTTTTAAAGATCAGATGATTTAATTATGCTTTAGTGATACATCGTTTTTGACAAATTTGGTGGCCTATATCTAGGAACACGAAAAAAAGCATCGATACTTTTGATCCGAAACTAATATTAGGCCTAGTTTTTTTTTCGATACTTTACTCATATGAGTACCTGATTGCCGGATTCGAATGAAAAGTACTCATTCAATTATTAATTTTTTTTAAGTTGCAAAAATAAGTGATTTATAAATTTTAATCAAAATCTTTAGCCGATAGTGAGAAAAATAAAAATAATTGAAAAAGTACATCAGTAATCTCTTTGGTCGATTGGAATGAAATTCTTTACCATGCTTGTTACATGGTATACAAGTGTAAAATTTGAGTATCGAGACTTCTTTCGTTTTTTATTTAACCCACATTTTCGATATTTCCCTTGAAATTAATTCAAATTTTGTGAAATTGAATTAAATTCAAGCTAAAAGGGAAATCCTCTCTTTTAATGGCAATTTTAAGAAAAGCAATAAAACAGGTATTTAAAAGCAATAAAATCTCTTTCGGAGAAATTTAGGTAAATGTTTTGATATTTTAACTGGAATCATGGGCGTAACTAGAGAATCTGGCTGGGGGGGGCCATGGGACCAGCCATCCTCGCTGGGGGGGGGGGGCATGAGACCAGATAACCTCGGTGGGCGGTTCCACGTCAAATCGATACACTTTTTAACCTCACCATATCAGATTAGAGAAATACGAGAAAGTAAAATTAATTAAAACAACCCTTGCGTTAGTTTTTTGTCATAATTGGGAAAAATTACACAGGCTAACAGTGATTTTGGTACCGGGGGTATTTTGAGCTGATCTCCGAGTATATGCGACGTCCTTTTTCCAAAAATGTCGTCCGTTTTGCTCGAATATCTCTAGTTTTAGAGATATAGAGAATATAACGTTTTAATTGAAATTCTGCTCTAAAGTGGCTCTTATTTTGAGTTTTCTAGATTTTTTTATGGTGTTTTCTCTTAAAAATATACAGGTAGCTAAGATACATAGAAAATCTAGAGATTCTGCCCAATCAGAAGTGATTTAGTGGTGCAAAACAAGGCTAAAAGTTGAAAAAAATTCAATTTTTCCAGCCATCATTCATTCGTGCAAATCGGTTAATTATTAACGAAATTATAAACAAAATAGTTAATCTACAAATCAAAGATAAGAAAATTTTATGATTAAGATGTTATTTTGCTTAGAAGAATTCTTGGGTGTAGTGTTATAGCGCTGAAATAATAAGTTTATAATTTCTTTAATAATTAACCGATTTGCACAAATGAATGATTTCTGGAAAGCTAAAGAGTTACAGAATATCGTACATACATGTTTTTTGCATTTAGGGATGTTAAAAAAATTTTAGGGTTGTCTAAAGTTAAGGAAAAACTGGAAAAATTGAATTTTTTTCAACTTTTAGCCTTGTTTTGCACCACTAAATCACTTCTGATTGGGCAGAATCTCTAGATTTTCTATGTATCTTAGCTACCTGTATATCTTTAAGAGAAAACATAAAAAAATCTAGAAAACTCAAAATAAGAGCCACTTTAGAGCAGAATTTCAATTAAAACGTTATATTCTCTATATCTCTAAAACTAGAGATATTCGAGCAAAACTGACGACATTTTTGGAAAAAGGACGTCGCATATACTCGGAGATCAGCTCAAAATACCCCCGGTACCAAAATCACTGTTAGCCTGTGCAGAGGCGTACAGAGGCAGTTGGGGGCCTGGGGCGGCACTAGAAGAAAGGGGGCCTTATATTGAATTTTTTTTTTTGGGGGGGCTCATCTTTAAATATCCTTCTCCTCCATACACAAAAATATTTTTAAAATACCGTATATCCCTGAACCCCAAGGCCCCGGGGCCTCTCAAAAGGAAATTTTGTTTTGTTTTTCTAAATTTTTCCGTTTTTACTTGAGCCCTGAGGGCCCCGGGGCCTATTTAAAGAGAAATTTTCATTAAATTTTCTTTTTTTTAATCAAAATTTTCCCATTTTTACTTGGTTCTGAGGGCCCCGGGGCCTCTCGAAGAGAAATTTTTATTAAATTTTGTTTTTTTTTTATCTAAATCTTTCCGTTTTTACTTGAGCCCTGAGGGCCCCGGGGCCTGTTTAAAGAGAAATTTTTATTAAATTTTCTTTTTTTTTTAAACAAAATTTTCCCATTTTTACTTGGTTCTGAGGGCCCCGGGGCCTCTCGAAGAGAAATTTTTATTAAATTTTGTTTTTTTTTTTATCTAAATCTTTCCGTTTTTACTTGAGCCCTGAGGGCCCCGGGGCCTATTTAAAGAGAAATTTTTATTAAATTTTCTTTTTTTTTTAATCAAAATTTTCCCATTTTTACTTGGTTCTGAGGGTCCCGGGGCCTCTCGAAGAGAAATTTTTATTAAATTTTGTTTTTTTTTATCTAAATCTTTCCGTTTTTACTTGAGCCCTGAGGGCCCCGGGGCCTATTTAAAGAGAAATTTTTATTAAATTTTCTTTTTTTTAATCAAAATTTTCCCATTTTTACTTGACTCTGAGGGCCCCGGGGCCTCTCACAGGGAAATTTTTATTAAATTTTGTTTTTTTTATCTAAGTTTTTCCGTTTTTACTTGAGCCCTGAGGGCCCCGGGGCCTATTTAAAGAAAAATTTTCATTAAATTTTCTTTGTTTTTAATCAAAATTTTCCCATTTTTACTTGACTCTGAGGGCCCCGGGGCCTCTCACAGGGAAATATTTAATTTTTTTTATTTATATATGAGGGCCTATGCCGGCTCGGGGCCTGGGGCGGACCTCCCCCCCCCCCTCGGTACGCCACTGAGCCTGTGTAATTTTTCCCAATTATGACAAAAAACTAACGCAATGGTTGTTTTAATTAATTTTTCTATGATCCCATCATGATCCCTCGATGAGGCTTATATTATCTTTTAACCTTTAAGCAAGGACCATTTTAGAATTTTTTCAAAATTTTCGAAGTGGTACTTTTTGAGAAAAAATTAATTTAATTTTTGATTTTGAAATTAAAATTTTTTTTTTATTACCACCCCAGGTGTGTTGTATATCATTGGAAAGGGTGTCTGAAAAGCTGTAAAATGACACCTCATTCATCTCTCTATCTCATCTCTAAGAGATTTTAGAGCAATTTAAATAGATGAGGTTAGGTCGATTTTTTGCCATTTTTGACCAATTTAACCCGCCATATTTCTTAAACGAGTTGAGATATCAAGTTCAAATTGGGGCTTTTTCTTAGTCTCTATTGACTCTACCTATGACCCAAATTTCATACAAATCTGAGATGGTGATGTTAAAAAGTTTAACGTGGAAAGAATGACTCGGGCCTCGAAAGCCCCATATTTTCTCAATTTTTCTTGGGGCAAAGATCTTTCTGGGGGGGGGGGGGCACGAGCCTTCTGGGGGGCCAGGCCCCCCCCGGGACCCCCTAGTTACGCCCATGACTGGAATATACATTCGGGAAATTTAGAATTTTTTCACAATATTTTGAATGAATTTCAAGTGAAATATCAAAAAATGTGGCTTAAGGGAATTACTCAAAAACGAAGTCTTCTCAATATTAAAAATTTTATCCTTAAGCTAAGTACCTATGTCGCAAGTATTTCAAGAAATTTCACTCACATCGGCCAAAGAGTGCTTGGTACTTTACAGATGTGCTTTTTCAGTTTTTTCGATTTTCTCAAAATCTGCTCTAACCATTTTGGTTAAAATTCATAAATCAATTATTTTTTAGATGCTCTTTAAAAAGTATATCAGCAAAATTTTTCGTTTACGGTTAGTACTAATTTTTGTTTAAGTACACTTTACGTTACACTTTACCCAGGGCGGGTTAACAGCACCAGGAAACACTGAAAAGACTCGATACCTAGAGGTATCGATATTTTCCTTTCGATACGATACCGAGTACAATTGATACTTTTTTTCGATCCCTAACTATATCTCGACTATGCGTCATTGCTTCTTACTAACAATTAAATTACAAAAAAAAAATCGGGGTGTAATTTCCCTTAAAAGTAGGTCAAATTTAAAATCATAACATCGACAACGGGTCACTTTGGTTTTTGTAAATACTTTTTTTTTTAAATTTATTTTGATATTGATTTCAATTTATTCAAATTAATACTGTAGTTACACACACACAAAAGACCAATCATAAATTAATCTAATTATATATTTATACTTCAATTCTGAATTATTATTTTGACCAATTTATTTTCAAGTGGAAATGGCAATTAGGCTTTCCATCTCTCACTTCCTTCGACTTCTCCAGCTGACTAAATTTGTTTGATAGGATCACTTTCTGCCTAACCTTTGTAAATGGATTAGTAATTCTATATAGGGATTAATTGTGCTGGAATAATCAAAACCAGCCTCGTCTTGTTAGCAAACGTAGCGGTAGCCGCCCACTTTTGGCTTGGCTTATTTGAGTTAGACCCAAGAAGATACTAAGCAAGCAACCTGAATTAAGACACAACACCTGTTTATTCCGTCAAATGTGACCAAAAACTGTTTGTTAAAATATAATTGAAAATAAGAATAGCGGATGGCAGCCAGGAAAAATAAAATCAGAAAAAAAATAAATAAATTTTTATCAGATTTTTCTTTATTTGATGAATTGATTTTGTTTTTATCTGATTTTATTTTTCCTAGCTGCCCCTATCCACTATCTTTATTAAGCTAAACAGCCATATTCTTCATTATAATTGAAAATTCTCTACGATACTTTATGAAGTCAATGAATAATAAATAAAATAAAATTTTATAACTTGCTTTATTAAACAACAATGTCGACGTGTACTAGTACTCTTTAGCCGATATTGTTTAAAAGCTTATTTTCACGCTCCAGGGGGATGTCTAACTTAAATATACAATTTCAGAATCATAGGCTAATTCATTCATGCTTAAGACATACAGAAAGTCACACACACACAGACCATGTTGCGAAAACCACTTTTTTGGATTCAGGGGACCTCAAAACGTCATCAAAATCTCAACATCTAATTTTTGACATGAATCCAATATTCTCTCTCTATATATTAACCTATATAGAGGTAAGAGAAAGTAATATTAAATTAAAATAATTTTTTTTTCATTAACCCGCAGAAATAATTCATTCCGAATGGATTTCTCTATATTTTATAATATGATATGTTTTTCTAAAATCATATTCAATTTGTATTTTTTTTTTTTTTTTTAATCCAATTTTTTCATTTTTTTTTTTTTTTTTTTTTTGTATGAAAGTGAAAAGTAAAGAGAGAAATGAAATTTTCCAACATTCAAAAGTCATTTAGACATCTGGATATGCTACCCCCCTCTCCGCCTCCTTTCAAAAAAGGAAAGGGTTTTCCATTCGCCCTAATGGCCCTTCATTAGTCAAAGTTATAATCCAATAAATTCTCTTTTCGCCTTCTCTTCATTTTGATCTCTTTTTGATTTTTCAAGAAACCTCAACTACTGTATATACATATATTTTTCTTAAATTAAGGTTTAATTTTATTAAAAAAAAATCTTGGTTTTTTTTTAAATAAAATATCCGCGTTATATTTTTCATTATAAGTTGAAATTTCTCAAACACGATTTTAACTTGATTAATTAAAAGATATATAAAATATAGGCCAATATTAATGTTCAAAAATTATGTTTGAATTTAATGGTTGGTTAGGTAAAAAAAAATATTTTTTATAGGCTATATTTATGAGTGTGCACACAAGACTTTTGGCGTTTTATTCAATCAGGTTGTTAATTTAATTGCCAAGAAATTTTATAAAATTAAAACTAAGAGATTTAATTCAAGAATCCAAGTCCATATTAATTTAAATTATAATTAAATATTTTCAAATTCTATTTTTATTGAGCCAACTAATTTAAGGTTGTTCGGACATTAAAGCACTTTATCTGATTAAAAGCTAATTTTTTAATATGTTATTATTCACTAACACATACGTATAAAATAAAATTTTGAAGCAGATCTGCCGAACGGTTATAGAGTAATTAGTTTTTAAAAAATTGAAATTTAACATGTAGTCTATGGAGAATGTCGACAAAACGCACACATATCGAATTATATAGCCACTCCTGCAATAGGTAAAAAAACAAAAAAAAACTTACATTTTTATCAATTCTCTTCCGAGGAATACGTTAAACATAAAACCAAAAGTTTCTGCAGAAATTTTTTAAAGAAATTTTAACAATAAAGTCAAAAAATTCTCCAAAATGACAGTCGTCAATAATTAAAAATGAGACTCAGACCAGTCTCGGCAACGTCGCATAAAATAATACTCATTTCTCGCTGTCAGTTACATTTTTTTTTTTTTTTTTACGATATTTGTTCTCGCAAATCGTTCATTGTGTTTAAATTTATTTGCATTAATCATTGTAATATATTAAATAAAATAAAATTGAAGGCTTTTAAGATTTAAAATAAATAGCTGATGAATGCAATGTTGCGAGATGTATATTACGTGAAAAACTGCTCAAGTCAAAAGACATTCATTTATTAATTTTGGTAATTAAATTATCAACTTAATACATTTATAAACTATGATAGGTCACGACTAAATTATAATAACGAATTTTGGCATTCAAATTTTTAATTTTATTAAAAAAAAATTTAGATTCTATTATGACTTACGGGGTACTATCCGAACAACCTTAAGAAATTAAAAACATGCGAATGTTACGGTTTGATTTCATAGTTTATTGACCCGATAAATTTGTCTTTGAGAGCTATTCGCCACCAATCTTTAGGACAAAGGCCTTTAATATAAGATTAATTCCCGAGTCAGGAGTATGAATAGGAGCTATTATAAATTTACGTTACATATGACGATTGCTATAGGCACCAATCTTAACTTAACGAACGGCCTTTGAACTGAAGATGTGGCGTTTAGATCCTTCAAAAGTAGAAATAGGTTATTAGGTTTTTTTTTTAAATTTATAATTGTAGACCAATAAAAACAATGGATTCAAGTAAGAGGCCTATTTCAAGCCAAATAAGATATTATTATTCAGAGGGCTTTAAAGAGCAATCTTGAGGGGTTTTATTTGTTTAAAATTACTTTGTACTCTCTAAGGGCCGGTTGCTTCATCCTGGGTGAGCTTGTTAGCCCCGACTTTTTTTGTAGTGCAGAAACCCACTTCAGTTTTATTTTTATAGTAAAATATACGATATTTCATCATTTTATTGCTAAAAGAAGTATTCTAGAAGTACATATATTTGTTATTTTACCTTATATTCTACTTATTTTATCAATAAAATGATGAAATGTTGTATATTTTATAAAATATGTTATAGGCTAGGGCCCGCTTGCATCAGATCTCGTCGCCATATTTAGCCCTGAGTTAACCTCACTTTTGAGTAATTTCATATAGATATATGGGGAATTGGAGCCAAGGTCCGGGCTAAAGTTAGCCCAGGCCCAAAGGTGGGGCTAAGATTTAGCCCTGGGTTGACACGTACGAACATGTATATGAACTCAAGCATTCTAATTTCACCCATATAAATGTAAAAAATAATATAAATGCAATCTGGAATCTACCGTTTTTTTGTTATTATTCATTTTATGTCAATCAGGATTATACTCGTATATCCAGGATATATTGCAAGTTGTTGAATATTCTCCTAACTTCATCTAAGGTATTGCACATGTCTTGTTAATAAAACTATTTGTTTTCAAATTGAATGCAAATTGATATAATATTGATATTAAATATTTATATAAATATTTTCAGTTGATATTACTCTTGTCAGGTGAAAATAAAAGATATATTTCTTTTTGAAATTATCTTTATTTGAGCCACACAGCTGGCAATTTGTCAAAATAGTTGTGAAGATTGGAACAATTGACAAATTGTTATGTGAACACTAATAAATCTTGTTTATTTTTTTGAAAATTGTCAAATTTTAGCAAAAAAAAAATTAAATTCTTTTATTTTAAATGTTACTAATAATTACGTTTCGCCAAAAAATTCTTTTGAAGTTTTAATAATATATTAATAATATTTATTTAAATTATGGGTGATAATATCAATTTTTATTTTTAATAATTTTTATAAGATGCCTTAATTGAGATGCAAACTTCACAAACAGAACATGATTTGTTCCCCCCGAAGAGGGTTTCTGCATTACAAAAAAAGCCATTTAGCCCGGGGCTAACAAGCTCACCCAGGATGAAGCAACCGGCCCTAAGAGGATTGAAGTGAAGCATTTTTCGAATTCAGTTGAATTTTAAAGAAAAAAAATTTCCATCTATTTGTTGAACATCATAAGTGGCCAATCTGCTTTTACTTTCTCTTACCCTATATATGAAATATATAGAAAGTATTGCAATCATATCAAAAATTCGATGTGGATATTTTGATGGATATATGTTTTGAGATCCCCTGAGTCCAAAAAAGTGGGTCCCTCAAATTGATCTGTCTGTCTGTGTCTGTCTATCTCTGTGTAACGATTTTTAGCCTGAAGGAATTGAGCTATCGGATTGAAATTTTCCCCCTCCCGGACACTGAAAATAAGCTTTTGAACAAAATCGGCCAAAAAGTACTGGTACTTTACTGATGTAATTTTTTAGTTTTTTCCGATATTCTCAAAATTCGCTCAATCAAAAATGTTTAAAATCCAAAAATTAATTATTTTTTACGTGCTCTTTAAAATGTATATTCTCATTTTGCTTTTGAAATCTTTTTAAGTGCATTTTACTGATGTATTTCAGATTTTTTAAATTCATTTTTCGGCTGTATTTAATTCTCACTAAGTTTTAGATTAATAAATATATTGTAGGCTAATATATTTATATTTATATTAATTGTGTTATTCGAGTTGTCTGAAAAATTAAGGAATGGCGAGTCCGCCGAATGCGGGTGGCGCGGCTAGTTGTAACAATAAATAAAACGTCCGGGTCAAAATAGGATAAAAAATAAACTTTGCTACCGGTAAAAAGTACGAGAAAGAGATAGACTATTAATAATTAAAATGTTGATTGAATTGAATTGGTCCAATGATTTGAACAAATAACGTTACTCTTTCCCCTACTCTCTCTCTCTTGGTTGTAAACAAATGACCGAATAATCCCCCTCCCCCACCACCCCCGAAAAGAGAAAGAGTGGGTTACAATCGTCAATTGAATTGGCCAAGTGTGCAATCAACCAAAACCATCCCCTCCCTCTATTTCTCTCTTTTTGACTTGGCAGGGAGGGGGCGATATGTTTCGCCTCAATGTTGCCACAATTACCGTGACTGAATTTACAAAGAGTGAAAAAAATATAATTAAAAACCTGCCCTTTTAAATTTTAATTTAATTTTTAATTTAATTATAAAACAATATTTTTTATTAAAGGAGTTTTATTGTATTATAAACATACAAGTGGTAAAGCTCGCCGGAGGGGTTACGCCCCTGGACCTCTTTGCTCGCCTTCGGTGAGCAAATGCATTAAATTTATTCTTGCTCATTGTTTGGAAATTTTCAAATTTCCCTCTCCCGCTCCACTTCCTGTAACTATAGCCAATCAGCGCCCTGATAAGCACATACACTCACGGACCGGAAGTCAGCCGCTAGCGTTTTATATTATAGTATGATGATATGATGATAGGCCCACCCTATCGCCGAGAGGTTAGAAGAGTTGAATTGTTTTTTTTTTTTTTTTTTTTTTTTTTAATTAATTTAAGGTCATTTTCAGCATCGTACATCATTTAGACCCCGTCTCTACTTATTTCAGTTGGATTGGTAGCCAATCCATATAAAATAAATCGTAGCATGAGACGGGATGCTAACCCGCGACCCTTGGTACACATGGCCAGCTCGCTAACCAATATACCAAGGCTCAAGGGCTTATGAGACCTGGAATTGTTTAAAAGACAATATTTAAGTTGCTTTAAAATATTAAGTAAAATTTATTTTCTTTAATTACCTGTTTGCTTTTTTCAATATAAAGAACCGAAATATAATTAATCATTTATTCATTCAATAAATACTATTTAAATTTTTTTAATTTTTCTGAACTCTGACCCTTTAGCAAGTCAAAGCTGTCAGTACTACCCAACTCATGGTCCTTCTTTAATATAACACTTGCAATGCAAGAAATATCCCCTCCTCCCAGGAGAGAAAAAAAATTCAAATTGATGTATATTGATATGTACAAATAGGAAAAAAAATAAGAATGTCTTTTTATTTGAAAAACAAAAAGTTTCTTAAAAAAATACTACCCCCCCCCCCCCCCCTCCCCAGAAGCAAATTCTGGTTCTGCCACTAGTCTTTATTATTTTTTACACTCTACGGAAGCTACAATTTAAATTTTATTAAAATCGAGTGAAAAATAAATTATGGTGGGGACATCCACCATGGTAGAGTCAATAGAACTTTCTGAGGTCTGGAATGCCATTTTTCAATTATTTATACCCTAGAGAAGCATCCTTTTAAATTATCGAGTGAAAGATTAATTTTAGGGGGGACGTCCCCCCCCTGGTAGGGCCAATAGAACTTTCTCTGAGGTCTGGGATGCCATTTTTCAATTATTTACACCCTAGAGAAGCATCCTTTTAAATTTTATTAAAATCGAGTGAAAGATAAATTTTAAGGGGACGTCCCCCCTGGTTGGGCCAATAGAACTTTCTGAGGTCTGGAACACCATTTTTCAATTATTTACACCCTAGAGAAGTGTTCTTTTCAATTTTATTATAATCGAGCAAAATAAATTTTAGGGGGGACGTCCCCCCTGGTCGGGCCAAGTCTGGGATGCCTTTTTTCAATTATTTACACCCTAGAGAAGTTTCCTTTTAAATTTTATAAAAATAGAGTGAGAAATTAATTATAGGTGGGACGTCCCCTCCTGGTAGGCCCAACAGAACTTCCTGAGATCTGGAATGCCATTTTTCAATTATTTACGCCCTAGAGAAGTGTCCTTTTAAATTTTATTAAAATCGAGTGAGAAATTAATTATAGGGGGGACGTCCCCTCCTGGGCCCAACAGAACTTCCTGAGATCTGGAATGCCATTTTTCAATTATTCACACCCTAGAGAAGTGTTCTTTTCAATTTTATTATAATCGAGCAAAATAGATTTTAGGGGGACGTCCCCCCTGGTTGGGCCAATAGAACTTTCTCTGAGGTCTGGGATGCCATTTTTCAATTATTTACACCCTAGAGAAGTGTCCTTTTAAATTTTATTAAAATCGAGTGAGAAATTAATTATAAGGGGGACGTCCCCCCTGGTTGGGCCAATAGAACTTTCTCTGAAGTCTGGGATGCCTTTTTTCAATTATTTACACCCTAGAGAAGTGTCCTTTTAAATTTTATTAAAATCGAGTGAGAAATTAATTATAGGGGGGACGTCCCCTCCTGGTAGGCCCAACAGAACTTCCTGAGATCTGGAATGCCATTTTTCAATTATTTACACCCTAGAGAAGTGTCCTTTTAAATTTTATTAAAATCGAGTGAGAAATTAATTATAGGGGGGACGTCCCCTCCTGGTAGGCCCAACAGAACTTCCTGAGATCTGGAATGCCATTTTTCAATTATTTACACCCTAGAGAAGTGTCCTTTTAAATTTTATTAAAATAGAGTGAGAAATTAATTATAGGGGGGACGTCCCCTCCTGGTAGGCCCAACAGAACTTCCTGAGATCTGGAATGCCATTTTTCAATTATTTACGCCCTAAAGAAGCGTCCTTTTAAATTTTATTAAAATCGAGTGAAAGATAAATTTTAAGGGGGATGCTCCCCCTTGGAGGGTCTAATATAATTTTCTGAGGGCTATGGTTATCATCTTTCTATTATTTACACTCTAATAGTATAAATTCATAATTTAAATTAATATATTTTTCCTATGGGAGATCTGTTAGCCCTGGTAGACGAGTTACTACCCCTAATTTAATATAATGAAAGCCTAAAACCACCCCAGGAAAATTTTCTACCTATTAAAAAAAACTGGATGAAAATTGGTTCAATAGTTTTGGATTTTAATCCTTTCAAACAGACAGACAGGCTTTGTTTTTTATATACCTGTACTAGTATAGATATCTAACAATTGTAAGTATAAAATCTAAAAGATATAGATATACGTAGAAATAGCAATTTATAGCGCCATCTGTATGCCGAAAATTTACAAAAAATTACTGGGAAACCAAATTTATGGTGAGTACACTAACGACATCTTTTAGAAGAAAACATACCAAGGATTATTGGGTAAGCCAAATTTTAGGTGCATAATTTATACCGTGTCTCCATCTTTTGGATAGAAATATACTAAAATTTATCCGGCTGTTTTCGGATAATTTCGGAAATATTCGGGTATGCGGCGACGACGGCACCCTGTTATAAGGAAGGATATATTGTGGAATCAATTAGTATCTCACCGACTGTCGGTGAGTGAATATAAGGGAGTCTATGTCAGTTTTCTATCTATTATTTATCATCTTAAAAATTTCTTAGATTTTAATAAGAAACAGGGATTTTTAAAAAATTATTATGAATACAGGCTTATTATTTATCAATTTAAATAAATAATTAAAGCTTAATGGTGAATTGGAGATCTTGGATTGATATGAGCACGTGTATTGTATGAGATGTTGACACGTCGACGGTCAGTAACCCACCCACCATCCCAATATAGATACTTTTCTTATATAATACCTCTGCTAGCCGAAGCTATCGTCGCCGCATTTGCCGGAAATACACGAAGACTTCCGAAGAGTTTTAGTTCTTATTATTTTTCAAAGATGGCAGTATAATCTAATTACAATATCAGAATGTTAATGAGAATTAAACTTCGGAAGTAATCGTGTATTTCCGGATGCGGCGACGATAGCTTCGGCTAGCAGAGGTATTATATAAGAAAAGTATCTATATTGGGATGGTGGGTGGGTTACTGACCGTCGACGTGTCAACATCTCATACAATACACGTGCTCATATCAATCCAAGATCTCCAATTCACCATTAAGCTTTAATTATCTATTTAAATTGATAAATAATAAGCCTGTATTCATAATAATTTTTTAAAAATCCCTGTTTCTTATTAAAATCTAAGAAATTTTAAGATGATAAATAATAGATAGAAAACTGACATAGACCTCCCTTATATTCACTCACCGGCAGTCGGTGAGATACTAATTGATTCCAGAATATATCCTTCTTTATAACAGGGTGCTGTCGTCGCCGCATTCCCGAATATTTCCGAAATTTCCCGAATACACCCGAACTCATCTTAAATATTTTTAGTATGTTTAATTCCAACAGATGGCAGCATTGTATTTTAGACCCCATAAAATTGCTTTCTAAATAATTTTTAGTATATTATCCTCCAATAGATGGCAGCACGGTTAATTTTAGACTCCATAAAATTGCTTTCTAAATAATTTTTAGTATATTATCCTCCAATAGATGGCAGCACGGTTAATTTTAGACCCCATAAATTGTCCTAAATAATTTTTAATCTTTATTATCTTCTAATCACAATGGATTCACTTGGTTTATATAAAATATTTTCTAAATAAATTTTCCTACATTCTTGTCTTATATTAATCCAATGTATATACTATTAAATATTATATAAAAGAGAAAGCCTGTCTGTCTACTACTACATGACCGATTTTTATGGAGTTTTTTTTTAATGGGTAGAGAATTTTCCGGGGGTGGTTTTAGGCTATCATCATGTCAAATTAAGGGTAGAAAACCCTAAAAATGTATCAAAAGTCAAAAAATTATTTGATATTACTTACCTCTAACTTACCTTTTCGCAGTAACTGTGCGTCGCACTAAAGGTGGCCGAAACAATCTTTGATCATGACAGCTGAGCGCAGCTGTCCTTGAGTAGACATCACTGTTGTCCTGTTTAGGAATCCCCCTCCCCTTTTCACTTCAAAATATCTCCTTATTTAATAAACGTAAGTTAATTTTCCCCACTTCAATTGATGACTTACTAAAGAAGATAAATCTGGTGTGACTAACCACAAGCACACAACTTTCTTTTAACTTCAGCCTAATTTCAATCTTAATTTCTTTGTTGTGATATGACACATATCTTTTTTTGTCAAGTAATATACAGTATTTAGTTTCCGATAGAAATATTACCTAATTATGAATCTGGATAGTGAATTTTTTGAATTTTCATTGTTATTTATTTATTTTTTTTTTTTTTTGTAATTATTACTATTTTGGGGGTCCTAAGAAACGGTCGAAACATATACAGAATTTTTTAATAAAGTAATTTTTACTTTTTCTTACCTCTATATATGTTATTATATAGAGAGAGAAAGTATTGGATTCATGTCAAAAATTCGATGTCGAGATTTTGATGGATATACACGTTTTGAGGTCCTCTGAATCCAAAAAAAAAGTGGTTTTTGCAACATGGTCTGTCTGTGAGACTGTGAACAAAATATCTCAAGAACAAAAAGAGCTAGGAGGTTGAAATTTTATATTTAAGTTAGGCACCCCTCTAGGACGGGACACGAAGCTTTTGAACAAAATCGACCAAAGAGTACTAGTACTTTACTGAAGTACTTTTTCACTTTTTTTCAATTTTCTCAAAATTCACTCTATCGATTTTGATTAAATTTCAAAAATCAATTATTTTTTAGATGCTCTTTTAAATGTATTTTCTTATTTTGCTCTCAAAATTGTTTGAAGCACACTTTACTCTTGTGTTTCATAGCAAAGATAGGAGAAATGGTTGCCATGGTAACAAAATGTAAATTTTATATCTTGAGTTCTAATATATCGGCGGAAACTAAACACAAAAATCTGGTGTGACAAGCACAGTACAAAACTTTCTTTTAGCAAAGGTAAGAGAAAGTTGTGTGTTGTCCGACCAGTCACACCAGATTTTTTATAATCTTGTTTTTGGCTGGCTTACTCACATTACTCGTTCAGTCTCTACTGTAAAAATATAATTTTCTTTTTTTTTTTCAGATATCTGCCCTGCCCACAAATGACGTTCCTGGTTGCCTCTACTCCAATGGTTTAAAATAAAAAAAAATTTCTATATAGTCTATGTAACTCCTAAATAAATATATATTGTTTTTATTTTATTATTTATATTGTTTTTATTTTATTCAACTAGAAAGAATAAGTAATAAATTATCTTTTAAGTCTTTTCCCCCTCTGTCTCTCTCTTTCTCTTTTCTCTTTAGGGGATCATTAATTTTAATGAAAACAGATGTCAGATTTTGCCAAACTATATCTAAATGGTCTATAGTTAGAGCAATAATACCAACTGTTGCCCTAAAACGACGACTAATTAATCCTACTTTTCGAGTGAGAGAGGGTAATCAAGGGTCTTTCCATACACTCCCAAGCTCTACACACATCCCCCACCGCCTTTACTGTCCCATCCCTAAAAACACGTCGTAGTTTTAAATTACATAGCAATATAGGAGGGTATAATTGCATTCATAAATGTGATTTGCCACGCGACACACTCTCCCTTGGTAAGCCACTTCTTCTATAATAAATTATCTTATATTCTAAAAGACCTAGTCATCAACATCTTTGACTTAATTTCGTTGGAATAAAAAAATCCTATGTAATAGCTTGTCACTTA